>CM059866.1:31434914-31488033 GCA_030490815.1 Acer saccharum
AATTAATCTTGGCTCTTTATCTCATTAATCTTTCCTCTTTTATCTCCTGAAACCTCATCCAAAACTTGCTGATCAAAATTCTGGAAGTTTGAAAAAAATTTTGGGGTTTTTTTTTTTTTTTTTGGAGGGGGAGGGTTCGAAGAAAAAATAAAATAAAACAAACAATAACATGTTATTAAGTTTAAGTTCATATTCAGTTTCTAGAAAAATTCATACCATAAGTGCTGTTACCAATTATGTTGGATCATCAAATGCATTTAAGAAACTTTTTTTTTTTTTTTTTTTAAATAGCAGTATTAAAGTAATTTCACAATTTTAGTAAAAGTCAAAGGTCTACATTAAAAGTTGTAAGGATTCCCGTTTTGTTGATTGGCTTATTTCGTGGGCAAACCACAAGTTGGGGTTTGGTTGTAAGGGTAGTCTAAGTGATTTGTTGAAGATCAAAGACCCTTTCCAAGACCTCAAGAGGACAAGCACCAAAGGTATATATCTAGTGCTTACATTGTCTTGAAGAGATATAGTTGCACACACACACAACATGCATAACTTTTATTCTTGAATGTTGTGTTTATATTTTGTGTGCATTGTGCTTTATTGATTTATTTAATATCTCTTCTTGCATTTAATTGATTGCATCTTGTTCTATGAAATGCCATGACATGATAGGCATTATGATGCATTCAATACCCACACTTGCACTTCATGATTAGTCTTAAGTGTGGTGTAATTCGTTTCCATTTGTGTGATCGGAAACGTCCGCGCTTACACGATGGTGTGCTTGTCTTAGCGCGATGGTTGACCACTTGAGAAGATCTCATTCTTCTCTTGGATAAGTGGTAGCTTTAGTTTGGTTGGGTTGATTGGAGTAAGATGTCTAGTTTCAAAAGATTGGATTTCAATGTTTTAAGTGTTTTCAAAACTGACCTTTGCATGGTCATGTGACCATAGCTTTTTACACAAAGCTTCAAAATGAGTTTTGAAAATTTCTGTACAAACTAGACACCCATACCTTTCCAACGGTATATTATTCGTAATATTTTATGACCGTTTGGATTGGTTTTGAAATTTCCAAAGTGACCACTAAAACAGGGCATCACAGCTGTTATCCGAATCTGACCTTTGGTCACTCAAATGACCATAACTTTTTCTACAGTTATCCAAATCATATTTTGTTAATTGGAGTAGAAAGTAGACTTCCATACCTTTCCAACGGTATATTATATGAAAGGTTTCGATGTCGTTTGGTCATGTTTTGAGTCGCTTGAAAATCAAGCTTTGTGTTGTGACGCCCGCCGCGGTTTCAGTGCCGCGGTTTTTGCAACCGCGGCAGTCGAGCCACAGAGCAACCGCGATAGTGTGATTCAGGGGCAAAATTGTCTTTTCACTTGCCCTATTCTTGATGTCTATAAATATCACACTTTCTCATTATCTGAACAAGTTCTTGACTCTTAAGAACCCTAAACTTCAAAGTTAGATTTTGAGAGAAAATCAAATCAAGAATTCACCTTTAACCACTCAAATCAAACCCCCTTTTGCATCAAATTTCATATTGCATCTCCTATGTCTATATAGAGTGCATCCATGTATGGGTTTGCATCATCACAACTTGCTTGGTAAGATTTTGATTAATTTCATCTTATTTTAGTATTTTAAATACCAAGCCATCTCTTTTAAATTACTTGTATGTTTTAGATCATATGCTAAATACAAGAAAAGAGATTATTTGTGATGTATTGATTGAGTGTTGTTTGTGATAGCTTTGTATCTAGGATTGGTTATCCTTTACTTAGCTAAAGTTATATGCCATGTCATATAGCTACATGTGATATCTAGGATTGATTATATTGTCATCTTATAATCCTAGGTAAGCATTTAGAGTACCCTAGCTCTTATTGCAATATTTGGATATCATTGCATATTCACATAGGGTTGTTTGATCTCTTAGGAGATTGTAAGTCTTGTGTGATAGACCGGGATTAGGTCGGACACCGGGATTAGGTGGTCACATGAGCAAATTGGACTAGGTCCACTTTTACAGGCCTGCGGGTAATGGTAGCGGGATATTGGCCGGGATTAGGCCGTCAAACCTGGATTAGGTTGTATACGTTATCACAATTAGTGGATTCGAGGTTCGAGTGTGGCGCACTTACCAGCCCGTGGTTTTTCCCGTGAGGGTTTCCACGTAAAAATCAAGTGTCGTTTATATTTCCGCACCATATTACACTTGATTATTATATTGTCTAGTTTGGGGCATTTTCGTAAATTTGACTAAAAACGAAAATTGGGTAAAAAGCGTAAAATCTATTCACCCCCCCTCTAGATAGTTTTATACACACCGTGCTATAATTAGTTTCAAAAGTAAAAAGAAAACGATATATATGAGGTTGATCTGGTAGTAAACCCTCCACACCTATACCATAAGGTTGCGGTTCGAGTCCTCCCTTAAAAAAACCCGAATTTATAAAATAGTTTAATATTTAAAAAGAAAAGATGAGATAAATCCCTTATTGAAAAAACAAAAGGCAAGAGAATGTTATAGATTAGATTTTTAGGTTGTAAGGCTATCACTGATATATTAGATAATAATATTTCTCCTTTAATTAAACGGGTTCAAATTAATAATCATATAATCATTACCGAGAGACAACTCTTTCTTCAAGAAGGAAGCATTGTTTTGAACATCATCTAGTCCTAATCCCAGTAAACGCGTACAAATGTAGCTGAAGACTAGGAGCTCCAAGTATAAGTTGTCTTGGATCCTTGAGGAGGAGATAACGAAGGCTATAGACATTGGTACAGCTTTGGGTTTCGATTTCAAAGAAAAGGAAGTAAGAATGGCGAATGTTTTTGCTAAAGCGATGTCGAAGTTGAAGGAGTTTAAGTCGAAAATGGCGCAAGTTCAATCTGGTTCTGGGTCTCTTTGGTTGGGCGGTTTCTGCTTCAGGGTGTTGGGTTTGGCTGGCGTACGTTTTTTGTTGCCTTTGTTGTTGGGTTTCTGTTGTGGGGTTGCTTTGTTTGTTCTTGTTTTTTGTATGCATATGTTGGGGGCCTTAGCTTTTGCTTTTAGTCTTTCCTTTAGCTTGTCAGTCTGTTTGTGGCTTTTGGTGGTTGTGTTTTTGGTTGCTTGTTAGGATGTTGGGCGTTTTGGTGGGTTTTTGTTGTAATTGTTCGTTTGCTTTTGCTTTTTGGAGCCTTCTGATATATTTTTGCCAAAAAAAAAAAAAAAAAAAAAGCTGAAAACTGTTCCAAACATGTTGTATGTATCCCCAGAGCTGGCCTTGGTTCGGTTTCACCAGGTGCAACCGCTTTGGGCCTAGGCTCAATTTTTTTTTAAAAAATTTGAAATATTATGTTGGGTTCAATTTTTTTTCTATTAAATGAAAAACTGATTATGGAAGTGAAAGATGAAGGGCTCAATTTGTTTTTAATGAAAGATCAAATGGTCCAATTCAAGTTAAAGATCAAAAGGTCCAAGTAATGAAAACAAAATTAATAGCTTTGTGCATTTGGCACGGACATGGGACAAGACAAGTTGGGATGGGACAGAACAGGACGGGACAAGACAGGTTGTTCTATATTGTGTTTGGAAGGCCTAGGAAAGAACTGTGGATTGTACTATTATGCATTTGGTATGGCTGGAACAGGACATGACAAGAGGTTCAAATGACCAGAGTACCCCTTTTATATATATAACAACATATATTATAATATTATATATTAATATATAATATATAATAATATATATATAATAATATTAAATAATAAAATATATAATATATAATTGTTATTAATATATTATATATATTATTATTATTTGATATTATTATATATTAATATAGAATATTACATGTATTATATATATAATAATATGATATATTATATTATTATATATATAATAATATATATATTTATATAATGTATAATATATGTTACAATATATATATTATATATATATTAATAATATATATTATATTATATATATATATGTATCCTATATATATAATAATATAATATATATATATATATATATATATATATATAAGATATATATATATAGGCGCCACCCGATTGGTATCAGAGCCTGTCTCGACTACCTGGAGTCCAGGAAAAGAGTTAGACTATTACAAGTATCATAGAAATGGTATAGAAGGAAGACTTTTTAGAAATGGCAAACACTACCACTACTCCCTCTGCTGCTACTTTAGTCCCTACTAGATTATCTTATTCTATGTCTCTACCTCCTCCTACTATCCAAAGAACCCAGTCAAATAGGATACAGGATTTAGTAGAATACACTCATATTCCTGCCTCTGCTCAAATAAATGAAACTTCTCTCCCCCTTCTTAACCCGTATAACATCTTCAAAAGAAACAGATCTCTTGCTACTCGAATGGTTCGTCTTGTTCAAACAAGACCTCCTCCCATCAAAGAATACGTCCAGTCCACAGGCTTAGACAAGTGCCTTATTCCGGCCTCACCAAGTGAACAATATGTTGACCTTGCCATTGATCAGAAAATGATAGATCAATGGATTAGAGAAGGTTACTCCCATCTCCACATAGGTGTTGTCCGTATCATTCTCTCCATACACGGCCGAAAAGGCTTACCTGTTACTGCCAGGCTGGCCTTGCTCAACACCATTTATACTCAGTATAAACAAGCTGTCATTAGTACTTGCCTATCTACTATTCATGCTGGAAGTATATCTCTCACTTACTATCCCAATTTCAACATTCCTTTGAGAGATCAGAATCTCCACAACTGCCTGAAAGTTCAAGTTCAGATCCTTGGTGCTACTATGCAATCAAACTCTTATATGGCTACCATTCATCACCAACTTGCCTACCGACTTCAAGACCACGCCCTTGACGTCCCTCTTCCTAGTCATAATGGTGACACCATTTTTATCAAAGCTGAAATAGAGGATGAAGTTCCTACCATCCTTCAGATCCCTAAGCAGTTGCCCAGAGACAAGCTTACGGAAATCATGCCCCTCAAATGGATCACAAACTATGAAAAGGCATTCGAGAACGTAGCCCCTGTTGTCGCTACAGATACAAAATATGTCCACCAACCAGATGGTTCAATCAAAATAATTTATGAACCCCTCATCGGTTCTAAGACTCCTTCCAGCTCAAACACTCCTTCGATCTTCTAGGCTCTTATGATCAAGCCAGTCACCATTGAAGATGACATTCCTATCCACAGTTTTGAAGCTGATGGATCTCCGATCTACACCGATAAGATCAATGGTAACTTCATCTGGGATGTTGATCCTAATATGTGTGACGCAGACTGTATATGTCGAGATTGTCTTAAAGATACTTCTTCTACCTCCTGTAAACCCTATAACAAACCTTGCAAACCAGAAAGCCCTGACAGTCCCTGGATAAGCTTACACCCTATCAAAAACAAACCTTTACCCATTTATGACAGAGCATTACAGATCTTACGGTCTGAAGGTCTTCTACCTCCATAGCCTGAACTTGCAGTTCCATACTTACCTCCACTAGTCCCTTGTTATATGACTTCAGATTATGACTGTGATTTTCCACCACTCAAGCCATCTTCAAATTCTGAGAAAACTCGTTTCTCCAGACCTTTTGTCCAAACCACTAAAGTTCTACCTAATGGTTCTCTTAAGCAGCCTTCCTAGGCTAAACAAGTCCTCAACTGGCAATCCCACAATGCCAGGACTCAAAACAGAGTTTTACACTCTATTGATCAGAAGATTGATCGCGTTACACAACATGTTTCTCAACATGATCATCATCTCCAGAATCTTAATGCCACTTTTAGAGACATGTCCTCTAATCTCCAGTCCAGAATTGCACAGCTACATTCCGATCTTCACAGATATATTGATCATGGGTACTCTGGCCTAGATTTTGATAAAAAAGAAAGAGAAATTAAACAACTCACAGAACAGCTTGAGTAGATGAACAGAAATCACTCTTGTAGACCAAAACCTTATTCTCATTCACAATCACTATTCTTCCCTATGTCTCCTACTCACTCACCTCCATCCAAACCTAATGATTTTTCCAGACATTTTCGATCCACTGGTGAACTATTCTGAAAATATCCCATACTCTCTTCTCCACCAGAGAGACCTAAGAAAATGTCCCCTTCCAAGCGAAAAGACAAACAAGCTGCTTCAAGTTCGTATGACCCAATTCTGTTTGCCTCTAAAACATTTTCCTCCCCATCCAAGTCTGATATGGCGTCCTTTTCTGAAGATATTTCCTCCCAATCTTCCCAGTCATCCTATCATTTGTCCTGGCTGAATACTGTAGCCTCCTCTCCTCATGATCATGCAAATCTTACCCAAGTTTTTATGGCATCTCGCATAGACCCTCAACCTTCGGCACGGACCTATGAGTCTCCTGATGAAACCACCTCCACTAGTCCCATTCCCTTTGTCGAAGAACCACCAGAACCTGTTCCAGGTCGTCCTCCGCCCAAACCAACAAATGGCCCTTGGTTTAATCTTGACGACTCTTCTCCTAGTTCTTGGAGAAAACGGGTTTCTGAGATGAGCGCATGGCTTAACCTACAAATGGCTAAATCTGAACAGAACCTTGAAACAATCTTACGAGAATTTGTCTCGCGATTCACTGGTTCTCTCAGAGATTGGTACCAAGCTCTCGGGGAATACAGATAACTCCAATTTGTTAGAGTTCCTTTAACCTCCCAGGCCATGGGATATATTTTCAGAGAATTTCTTGGGGATCCTGACCATTTCCATAATCAGGCTAGACAAGAATTCTTTGACATGCGTTGTTGTTCCCTTAAGAGAAAGGACATTGAGTTCCATTATAGACGAATGTCCCAAAGATATCACACTCTTGGTGGCATCAATGATCATAGCCTTAAACAAGTCTATGTCAACTCTCTTCTCGACGAGCTCCAAGATGAAATACAAAGAAAAATAGACACCTCAGGACGTTCTCTCAATGACACATCCTTAGGTGAACTCCACATGTATGCTCTGAGCTCCCTTGATAAACTCTGTGCTACTCAAAGATTCTTGTCTAAGATGTTCACAGAAGGAAAGAAACTGCAGTCCCAATGTCAACAGCCTTCTCTCCAAATCAAGTGCAAATCCTTAGGCTCCTGCACATGCAAGACTAAAAAGAAGAATCATTTCAAACGCTTCAAGAATAAAAAAAAGCAGTTCCAAAAGATTAAAGTTCTTCAGAAAGAAAGCAAAACGAGGCTGGAATAAATCCCAATGGTGTTACATCTGTGGCAAACCAGGACATTTTGCAAAGAAATGTCCCAACAAGAAAGCCAAATCTGCCAGACTAGTTCAGCAGTTAAAAGACATTGCTGATGAAGTTTCGTCCAATGCAGACATTGAATCAATCTTCTCTGAACAAGATAGTGCAGATCACACTACAACCTTTGTTCTCCAAGAAGACCTTTCTGACTCAGAATATTCTGGCTCCTCAGACTACAGCTCTATTCTATAATCCTATCAGGCTACTTAGCTTATTTCTCATTCCGGTCCTCAAGCTCCGGTTCAGATTCTGCTTGACAAATACTCCAAACTAGTTGATGTCATCTCTTATTTTGACACCGGTTCTCACACCACAATGATGAATCCAAATGTCCTTCTTTCAGAATTTTGGAAACCCCATGTTCGTCATTTCAAAGCCGCTGATGGAAAAGTTTTTTCTACTAATCTCATTTCTAGAAAACGGATTGGTATTAAGTTCTTTCCATCCTTCACCCTTTGGGTCCATGTCATCGGTACTCCTCTTCCAGATAAAGACATCCTCCTAGGCTGGGATGTTTTCTGCCAAAGTAAATCCCTCCGGATTCTCTCTACCGGGATTCGATACAAAAAGGATTTCAAAGCCTCTTCTGATGTTCCAAAGATCTTCCCACTCTCAGAGATTCACTCACCCTTTGAACTAATTCAGAAGAAATTGCTCCAACTTTGTGCTGACAGTCATGCCACTTTCTCTCACCCTTCTCCTTTGTGGAAAAATCCAGATTTCTTTATTAAGCTCTCTTTTAAGCTTAATGAAGATAATAATCCTACGAAGGCCACCCATTCAGGCATGTCACCTTCGGACCTCCAACTGGCCAATGAAGAATGCAATGAACTTCTTCGTCAAGGTCTGATCGAACACACTTCTACCCCTTGGGCGTGCCAAGCCTTTTATGTTGAAAAATGCTCCGAGTTGCTCAGATGAAAAAAGAGATTGGTCGTCGATTACAAACCTCTCAACCTTTTTCTTAGAGATGACAAGTTTCCTGTTCCTAGGCCAAACGTCTTATTCTCTCAGCTCCCTGGAGCCACGATCTTCTCAAAATTTGATCTCAAAGGTGCCTTCTGGCAAATTGGCATCCATTCAGATGAAAGGTATAAAACTGCATTCTGTCTCCCCAATGCACAATACCAATGGACCGTTCAACCTTTTGGTTTAAAAACTGCTCCATCCCTTTTCCAAAAGGCCGTTACCAGAATTTTCCATCCCCTCTTACACTCAGCCCTCATCTACATTGATGACATCCTCCTATTCTCTCCAGATGATACCTCTCACAATATTCTTCTCTAACAGTTTCATGACATTTTTATCACTACGGTATCATGATCTCTGAAAAGAAAAGCATAGTTGGCAAACCCAAAATTGAATTTCTTGGCATGAACATCTCTAATGGACAGCACCGCCCTGGTCCTCATTTGGCTGTCTGGTTGTTAGATTTCCCTGATTCTGATCTTAGTGTGAAACAAGTCCAACAATTTCTTGGTATCGTCAATTATGTCAAAGATTTTATTCCACATGTCAGTCGTTACACCTCAGTTCTTTCTACGCTTCTCAAGAAGCGTCCTCCTCCCTGGAGTTCTATCCATACTGAGGCCGTCATCAAATTAAATGAGATCTCCCAATCTCCCCCTGCCCTCACCATCCCTTCTTCTGGCCAGCTTATCCTCCAACTGATGCCAGCGATATTTTTTGGGGTGCCGTTCTCATCGAAGACCGAGACGGTCAAAGGAGATACTGTGGTCATGCTAGTGGCAAATTCAAAGATGCCTAACAGCATTATCACACTATCTATAAAGAGATTCTTGCAGTCAAATACGGAATCCAAAAGTTGGATTTTCACCTCAGAACAAGGAACTTTATTGTTGAAATGGACAACTCATCATTCCCAAAGATACTCGATTTTCGCAATAAGATTCCTCCCAATCCTCTCCTTTTGAGACTCAAAGATTGGTTTGCTCGGTATGACTTCACTGTACGCCACGTGAAAGGCCACCATAATATAATTGCTGATATGCTCTCCAGACCTCCACTCACCCATCTCATCACTCCCAAAGGTCACCATCCTCTTATATTCATGACTTCTCCTACTGGTCCCTCATCGTCCCCACCAGACATACCTGATTACTCATTTCCACCAGAACTCATGGCTACATTGCCACCTAATCATCAACCTTCTCTGGATCAGATCCAGACCTTCGCCAAGGCTCATCTTCCGGTCTACTTATCTCAAATCAACAGTCAAGATTGTCGTCACATCGTCAACAACCTGTCCAGACCATTTCTTAACCCATTCATAATGCCACCATTCTACTACTTCTCCCCTCAACTCCTTTGGTTCCTCTGGTGTTTATCAGTTATACACCACCATGCCATCGTTTTTCCACTCCAGGCTTTATATGAACATCTCCATGATCCGTCCCAACGGAATTCTCTGTTATGGATTTTCCTCCAATGGTTCACGTCCTTAACAAACTGGAAAAACAAACTCACTAAACTTATGGGACAATATAACCTTTGGAAGCTTGATTATGAGTTAGCTGCCTCTGTTTGCTGCATCTGGATACTCCACAAGCCTTACAGATACAATCCCCACAACAGGCTCTTATGGACAGCTAACACCAGTTATGAATGGTTTACCACTTATGATTATCAAAAAACATACCCCAACAATCTCCAGATCTCACTGCTCAATTTCCTCTGTGATGTTAATCATGTCTCTACCAACGAAGTTTTCATCCTTCCAGACATCCCTAGAGACCCCTCTCAGAGCTGAAACCCTTTCCAAGATTCCTACATGATTGACTCTCAAGACCCCTTTGATTTCGCTTGGCCCTGCTCCATCTGTGGAGCCCAAGACTCAAATGATGAATATCATGCCACTTGCAATCTGTCTAGTCCGTGACCTCAGCAGCCCGTGACTAAAGCTCGTGACCTTATCAGTCTCTAGTGACCGAGCTTATCTCCATCCTGTGAATTTTAATGCTTTAATTATTGTACGTTACTTTTGTAGTTTTCCTTGTTGGGTTGTAATTATTGTAGGCCACCGGCCCCTTTAGTTTGCTTTTATTTTTTGCCATGTTGATAGCTTTTTCCTGTGTGTTGTTTTGGATGTATCTTGTCTCTCCCTCTATATAAGGAGAACTCGTCCCTTGTAAAAACCAGAAGCTGATATCAATAAAATTTCTTGTGTATTATAACTCTTATGTCTCTTTAAACACCTCCTCCCCTTCCTTCGACAGCCTGTCTATGATATAAGTAATAATCTGGAATAATCTCAGTATGTTCTGTGCCTGCCTCTAATTGAGGATCCTGCACATCAGAAGATGAGATTGGTCCTTTAGGCTTAAGGTCCCTGTCTGTCTCTGGAAGGTTGAAATGTTAGTACCCTATTTAGGCCGTGGTTAGGCCGCCATTGTGGGGAAAGCTCTATAAACCATTAGAGAGGCACCCAGGGGTACCTGCCACCCGATTGTACAATAATATATATATATATATATATATATATTATTTTATGGGTAAAAATATTATTATATACGTAATAATATTTAATATATTATATATTATTATATATAATAATAAAATATAATATATATATTATAATGTATACATATTATTATAATATATATATATATGTGTTAATATATATATATATATATATATATTATAATAATATGTTTATATTATAATAATATATATATCTTATATATAATAATAATGTTTAATATATCATATATATATATATATATATATATATATATATATATTATAATATATATATGATATATTGAATATTATTATATATAGGATACATATACATATATATATATATTATTAAATATTATTATATATATAATTAGTCTTTCTATTATCAGTTCGTCCTGACAATAAATATATCAGGACGAAGAATGTGAACCACAGATTTTGGAGAAGTTTTGACAAGTGCATACACTTTGAGTCAAAGTATGTAAATCTAGTGGTCCACATTCTTCGTCTTGATATAATTATTGTCAGGACGAACTGATAATATAAAGTATGTATATATAATAATATATTTTTATATATTATATATTATTATATATAATAATATAATATAATATATTATTACATAATATATATAATATTTTATATGTAATTATAATATATACATTATTAATATATATATACATATATAATATAATTTATTAGACATGATTCTAATTGTTTGAAAATTTAAAGGGTAAATTAGTCTTTTAATTCATTCTTACCGCCAAAGTATCATTTTCCCTGTTAGAAACCAAATCTTGCCGAGAAAAAATTCTTGAGAGCAATACAGATCGACCGTTAGTTTTGATAAAAAAATAAAAAAAAATAAAATCAGACTTTTGGTTTTTAATTGCCAAACTATTGATTTGTGGAGGGGAATAAACTCTAACTCACAACCTCATGGTGTAGGTGTGAGAGGTTAATCACTAAGCCAACCTCTTCTTATCTAAATGCATTTTAATTAGTTTAATTGTACATAACTAAGATTTTTGAACATCAAACACTTATTGTATGTAGCTTAATGTAAAGAGGGGTATTTACTTTATTTAGTGTTATTTGAGTTATGACTAATGCATCATCCACCACACCGCCTCATGATTTATATAGTTGTTACAACTCAAATACCTCATTAATTGGCTTTGAATTTGGCCAATCTAATGTTACTCTTTTGTAATTTACATGTCAGTTACAAATTACATTCTACCTCATTCAAGATAAAATTTTGGACAACATACAATTTTGGCCTTTTGGGCCAATATTGATGTTTTGATTATAGGGATTTTAGGAAGAGTGAGCAGAGGGTATTATTGATGAAAAGTGACATTACTTTTATTCTTCAGAATTTGCTTTTTCATTTATTACAATGTACATTAGCACACATATTCTTCTGCATGTACCTATATGAAAAATGAACATCTAGATATATAACCTTTATCTTTGATTTCTTATTGCTTATAGAGTATATTCTCTTGTGGAATTAATTAAACACTTTTAGAGCTACGCAATATTCTATGGTCACTCTAGTGGAAACTTGCTGCAATATTCTGCTAAAGCCCACAATGGAAAAATATTCCTATAATTTGGGTAGTGTAGCATAGAGTTCCTCATGAAAACTCCCATGATTTCCTGCCACAGGTAATTAAATTACCGATTAGTATAAGATTATTTAAACTATCATGTATGAGATTCTGTGATATCTTTTTTTTTTTTTTTACTTTTTTACTTTTTTGTCTGTAAAATTCATGACAACTTTACCTGTTGGGGGAAGTCACCATTTTCCAATTGAGAGTTGATCAACAACTTTGCACCACCATGAATAGGTGTTGGATCTCTCTCAGCCTGTCACATAGTAAAGGGTAATTTTATCTTGAGGTGCAACTCTGTCCGTACATTTTTCAGGTAAAATTTGAATAAAATATGATAAGCGTACCTGCCCAGAATGAATTAAACCAATCATAGCCAATGCGGTCTGTACCAAATTTGATCTCTTTCCTTCAAGAGGTGTATATATCTGTTCAGTCATCAAACAAAGCAAATTCTCATTAATCACCATAAACATGAGCGTATTGACCGTATGTACCACGTAAATCTTTGTAAACATTGTTCGATTGTGTGCTAATGTTTAAAGATTATATGCTTAATTTCTGTCTGAGATTCATGGGTTGTTTTCAAATGCCAAGTGTTTAATATTGTTGCAAAAATTCAATGTAAATTAATTCTTGTATGCAAATGAATTTTACCTTTTTTGGACATGAAAGGAAGCTCTCTCCCCATCCACCATCATCACTCTGTGTATTTAGCAGAAATTTAACAGCTCTACGGATAGCCAAACAATTCCCGTAAGTCTTGCCACCAGCAGCCAACCCTCCAAGGGCAAAAGCTGTGCCATATAAGAAGCAAATTCCCCAATTGCCATACCTGTAGACATATATATGTCAAACCAGATAGTTTCTCTAATATTTTAGACAAAAATAATCTTGATGGTAGTACCATACCATGAACCATCGGCAGTCTGTTCATCTTCGATGTACTTTGTAGCTTTCGTGATGAAATTTTCAATCTCTTTCTTTCTGTGATCCGGGTATAATTTTTTGAACAAGACAAATGCCTGGATTGCTGAGGCAGTGCACTCAACATATGTATGCTCAACAACAAGGTCCTCAAGAAACTCTACAGGATTGAGCCACTGAAAAAAAAAATAGCAGAAAAGAATCAACAGAGACGGTATCAATTAAACTCTCAAAAATCTCAACTTAGTGTTGTTGAATTAATTATGTACCTCCAAAATTGACGAGGCACCTGCTCGCTCCCAAGCTGGTACACCACCATTTTCACTCTGCAATATTTGTAAGATAGAGATCATCAAAACCAAAACACACTATAACTAAATAGAACCATTGTAAAAGGTATATTTTATAATGGTTTATGTCTCAAAGAATCGTGTACTTGGCTTTTTCGGGCTTTATTTTATAATTTTAGGTTTTAGTTGGCTTTGTTGTAATCAGTTAAGAGTTTACTAGTATATAAATGAGTTTTTAGGATACCTTTTAACCTAATCATGTGCAAAAGTGTTTAAAAGTGTAAAAATATGTGATCACATGTGTGTAGACAACAAAGAGAGAAAAACCCTTTAACTAAGAGAACAAGTTGAAATATTGAGACATAGAGGGAGAGGAGAGGAAGCTTGTGGGATAGAGGGAATCTCTTATTTTTGGTCATTCTAATTTCTATTCAAATCGGTGAACTCATTGGATGTAACCATTTTTTGGTGAACCACTTAAAATTGTTTGTATTGTGTTGTGTTGTGGTTTGTTTGCTCTTGGTTGATTGTGTTTTCTTATTGTTTAATATTACTTTGGTGTACTTGTAAGTCCATTCAAACGAGGTATTGGAAGGTGTTTATAGTAATTTAGGGAATATTACCGAGTGAGCACTAGTAAGGCCAACAATAACAAGGATAAGATTTGACTAAAATGCAAGTTGGATGAATGGAGGTGAAATCTTTTGACATTTCAAGTGGAGTTTTTTTTTTTTTTGAAACAGTGAGTTTTATGGCAAGCCAAAAAGGCAAAATGAAGAAAAACACAACAACCAGGCCCCCACAACAAAAAATTACCAGGCCGCCCCCAGACAAAACGAAAAAGGAGGCAGAAACAGGGCAACAAGCACTGAACAGCCCCATAACACAACAAAAGCACAAAAAACACCCCAGAAAACTTACCAACACAAGTCAGACCCAAAACAAAAACCAAAACACAAAAATGTTAACAAACAAGCTAAAGAAGACCAGGTAAGACATCTTCAAAAGCACCCGCAAGCTGAGATGCAGACAGTGTTACTAACAGAGCCTGCTCACACACACCTCAGGAAGCCAGTCCACCACCCTCAATCAGAGAAACAAAAACGTTTACAAACTCCACAACAACCTATCACCCGACCTGCTAGATCCCATTTTAGCTAAGCTATCGGTTAGATGATTAATGCAGAGGAGGTGTCTGGCAAAGGTCAATGAAATTCAACCCATATGAAAAGTGAAGAAGTGTTGTGACGAAAAGTTCACTATAAACTGGTTTAAAGACAAGTGGCTGCAAGTAAATCCTTACCTGAAGAGAGAGTATGAAATTGACAGCCTCATATAATCTCTCAGGTTCCATTTTCTCACCAACAATTTCGGGCGGCAGCAGGGAGAATTGTAGGCAACACTACCACAATTACAAGAACTTTTGTGAAAAAAAGAAAAAGAAAAAGACCTCGCTTGAAAAAAGTTAACAAGTTAATTACCTTCAAACTTTCTGCAGTGCAATCTGAAACTTGCCATCCATGATCTTGATCAGAGAAAGTCCAAGCTCCTTTTGAAATGTGTCGAAACATGCTCTCAAAGTCTCCTAAAGGATTATCCTTGATCTTCATATATTTCAGAAGGGATGGTTTAGTGGCAATCAGAGATAAATATATGAAGAAGAAATGTTTGTAGGATATATTCCTTTTAGGATAAAACCTGAGATTTCTTCAGGTAATCGTGTCCTTTAGCGAGTGTAGGTCCGATTTCATCTGCCATGTTGCTAGCAATTAAAGCTTCAAGTCCAAAGGCAGTATCCCATAATTGACTGCCAAAACCCTGCATAAGGATTGGATTACGTTGACCATATTGTTTATTAAAAATGAAAAGGGCAAGTACCAATTTGATCCTGGACAATTTTTTAAATTCCAAGTTGTTTGCAACTTTTATAAAAGTGACCAAATTAGTTCTCACATCTTTCCGATATTCCAAATTAGTCATTTTCTTTTTAGAAGTGACCAAATTGGTCTCTCTAACAGTGTTAAATATAATAACTGACTTTAACAATTTTAATTAAAGTATGTAAATACCCTTTATGTGTCATATTCGAACAAAGTTGTTTTGTTTTTGTACAACATCAACTGGTGTCCAGATACCCAGATGTACCGATACCTCGATCCCATAAAGGGGGTGAACTACCTCGATCCCTCCTTGAAACCGGCTAACCAGATAGTTAAAGCACTAGGAAGAATAGATTGTAAAGGGGAGTCTAGCACGCTCAAAAAACAGCTTAAAACGACAATAAAACGTCATCGTTCAGGACAAATAAAGAAGTATGTTCATTCCCGCCACTAAGAGTTCTATTTGAATTGGGAGTCAACTCCTACACAATTTGCCAGAGAAAGAATCGCTTGATTCTAGGGGTCAAATCCCACGACAATCTCTCTAATCGCCAAGGAAAGTCCTGTAATTGCTAAAACCCTAGACCAAAACTATAGGAGTGCATGACAAGAAACAAGACCTATATATACAACATGATATCAAACGAAAAAGGGACGGCAACTTGAGTCCAAAATCCCTACAGTATTCTTTTCCACTTATCGACATGCACGAGAGCTCCATCGCCATCTCTATAGCCAACTGAGTTTTAACCCCTTTACCATAGCCACTAAAAATATCCATTGTACTCTCATTATCAATAAAAATGAATTATATGTGATCTTTTTGCTATTACATTCTGGTTCATTGTCATCATAAATTGTTGAGTGTTCATATGTATCGAACTACGTGATATCTCTCCGACTGTGATCTATCCGATTACGGTCACAAGAATTGTTAATTGGAAATTCACCCCAGTGATAATTTTCGATTAGACGAATACTAACCTGAACCTTCATTCCATCTTCTACAAGCCAAATGTAATCTGAGACTCTAGCAAGATGCCTTTTAAAGGCAACTCCATTTGGATCTTCAACCCAACAAGCAAGCATACACAATGGCTGTTCAATTTCAGTATTAGTTGATTGTTAGGTACGAATCATAAATACAAGTTTTAGAATCGATTTTTTATAACCTGCTTTTTTTTATTTATTATTATAGCAAATATTTATAGTTACATTAAGTTCGTGATTTTAAAACAGTTATTTTTTTTTTGAAGTATTATATAATTATATAAATTCGGGGATTTTTAGTTGTACCTTTTCTACACACCCAATAGTAATGTATCGACTATTCTCATCTTCATAATGAATATATTTCATTGTTGCTTGAAGAGCTTTCTCTCTTATCAACTTTTTGAAAGGCCAACGAGTGAGGAGAGGCTCAGTAGTTATATAAAGACTGTCCCAAAGTACATCTTGTATCAAAGGGTGCGGATAGTGTAGATCCTCCTGAATATTTTTTTTGTTAGTAATATTTTTAATAACATAAAATTAGAGGAATACAATTAATTCATTTAATTTTTATTTTTTTTAAATCCAAAGGGTATTGCATTTGAAAAATAGGATTTGGAATAAGGAACAAAAGTTTGTTTATCAAAATATTATTTTTCATCATCATTTTTTTAAAAAGTTTATACCAAATGAAGGTGGAATAACCTTTGCACAAAGGTGACGAACTTTTCTCCAATTGATTTGATTGTAAGGTTGAGTGTGTAGTTCTTCCCTCAACTGTTGAATAAGTGGTGTGATTGGACCGACAAACCTTTTCCCATATAAATATGATAACGGCAAGTAAACTAGTCGGCAGTAGCACAACATTTTTGCTGCATATATTTCAACAAATAAAAATAAATAAGATTAGCAATTCAATTATGTAATTGTAGTACAGAAAATTTTGCAGACCCGGATGCATCGGAAGATATGATGGAAGGATCCAAAACTCAGGGGGCATTGGGTTAACTCCAGACCATTCAAACACTCCAAGTATCTGTTACAAAACCAACAAACATAATGAATATTATTTAATTTAGGGGTTTTAATAAAAAAATGAAAAATATTAATCATTTTCCACCCTCTAGTTTCAATAATGATCATATATTTTACACCATGTTGTTAGAAATAATTGTCATTATACCCCCTGTTCAATAAAAAAAAAAAAATTTCGTTATGTTAGTAATGGTATAATTGCAACTGTACATATAAAATTAATAAAAATTAATAAATCCGTTTGAGGTAGAAGGAAATAGTTAATTTTATACCTTTTTAGGTTCATGTTTCCTTGCCTTCTATTGATTTCTGCCTACTTTTTTAGATTATTGTTTTAGGGCTACAAAAAAAGTTGGCTTGTATCACGGATTATCAATCACGGGCTTAAGAGGCCTGTATTAGAAAAACAATTTCAACCACAGGCCTTTAAAATGCCCGTAGTCGATGAATACTTTAAATTTTTTCATCACGGGCCTTTATATGCCCGTGATAAATAATTTATTAATAACCACGGGCAACAAAGTACCCGCATTAGATGTGTTTAGTTAACACGGGCAAATAATGCCTGTATTAGATATGTCAATATATAAAGAAAAAACAAATCCCCAAAATCTCATAACGCTAAAAATGAAAGATCACTCATCAGCGTGACAATCAGAAACGATTATACAGCGACGAAGCGAACGACAATGGCGGCGGTGAAGCTAGCATGTTCAGGGAATTGATGGATGAGGTAATGGATGTTTGTTTACTTTGAATCCTGTAGATGTTTTTGTTTCGATTTTGAAATGGATAATTACTCTGGCCATGAGAAGAAATTGATACGACTTCAAATCAAGAAGAAGTTACCAAACTCCGCTCTAATGACTTCACATATATCTCTTCCTCTCAATTCTCACCTGGAAACCCGTTTCGAAAGTGCGTCTCCCTTTTTCTTTGTTCTCTGTAAACCCTAAGTTGCAGATTTTATTTTGGTTAAAGTGCAGCTCTCTCTCCTTCGATTCTCTAGTGTCAATTATTGATTCCTCATTTGATTCTCGATTTCTCTTCAAGACAAATTTTAAGGTTTTTATTTTAAAATTTTTTTTTGGTAATGTTTGGTTTGATTTCTTTTTAGTTTGTTTTACATTCATGAAAATAGATTCGCTAGGTGGGTTTGTGGTTGTGGTTGGAGGAGGAAATTAAAAAATAAAATAAAATAAAAAAAAACTATTTGTTATAGCACTACTACTAAAGTTAAATGTGGTCTAACGAATTTCTGTGTGGGTTTGATATTCTTACGTGATTTTAGTTATTGTTGATTTTTAAGTTTGTTTTTTTGTTTGTTAAAATTTGATGTTCATGCCAGATAATTCAGAACTGTGCTTGTTGTTCTATTGTTAGGAATATAGCTATTAATTTTGATTCTGGGGGTGTCATGGATTAACAGTGCTGGAGTGGGAAATTGGAAGCATCTCCAGGAAATTTTGAGTATCCGCAGTATGTTGGGTTTGTTGGGGCAAGCTCAGGTTGAATTCAATCCTAGAGAAACAAATGCTTTTGCGGATTTACTGGCCAAAAAAGGTGCAACTGGTGATGAAGACCTGGTTGAATGGAATCTGACCTGATTGGTTTGTCCTTGGTTTGTTTTAATATGTGTGTTTGTGCGTGGGTGTTTCTGCCCAGTTTTGCGTTTTCTGGTTTGTGGCTGGTGTTGTGGCCTCTGTTTTCTCTTGGTTGTGTGGGTGGGTGTGTGTGGGGTGCTGCTCTGTTGGTGTTTCCTGTTTCTCTCTTTTGCTGTCCTGTCAAAGCATAGCGACAGGGGCTTCGGGTTGTGAGGCCACTGTCGCTTTTCTTTGATGCTGTCTGTGTTGCGCTGCTGTCCCTTTGCTTGGCCTTTTGGCTTGTTGAATAAATTGCCTTTCAAAAAAAAAATAGTGTTGCTCGTTTTGCTCTTTCTTTGGATAGTTTAGATTATTGGTTTGATAATTACTGTTTACGGAATTTTTAATTTTTTGTAGTTCTACTGATAGAATTTATTTATAGGGCTTAAGTACACAAAGGAGGGATCAAGCAAGCTATCATTGATTAATGTATAACACTCAATTTGTGTATTTTTTATTTATTAATTTTTTTTAAAATTTTTTTTGCATTTTTAACATAAACCGTTTTAAGATATTTTTTATTGTTTTCTATGGGGTATAAATGTATAATGTTATGTGATGTTGTGCTATATTGTTGTGTTGTTTCAGGGTGAAAGCTACATTTTTGAGTTTGACAATTATTCGGATCTCTATGTTTGCAGGGGATTTTGTGAGTAAGTCTGGATCCTCATCAATTTGCTTCGAAGTCTATAGTTTGCTTATGGTTTTTAGTGTGGATATGTCTACTTTTTTTTTTGTCCCTTTGTTGGCATCTTTTAGTGGATTATAAGAGTATTTGCTTGTTCTTAGAAGAAGAAAAAGATGTTTACCTTTTCCTTGCCAATAAAATTTCAGCGTTTTACTGTTTCTTTTGTTTCTGTGAAGCAATTACGGATGTTGTATTGGTTTAAATGACTTATTCTAATTATTTGGTTCTCGGCACCATGCAAATTAGGCAAAATTCTTGAAGTCTAGAAACACTTCAATTGTTGCTTTTGAAAAAGCTGCTGTAGCATTACCTAAGCAACGTAGTAGCATCGCTTGCATATACATTACAATTTAAGAATGAGAGTGTAGAAATCTCACAGTGATGTAGATATTAGAACAAAGCATTAAGTACTGCATGTCAATTACTTTCGTCTTATTTAATAATTGGATTTGTGATTGCTACTTACTCTTGTCATAAGCACAATTGTTTTTGTGATTAATTATATACGTACTTATTGTATCATTTTTATACTTAACAATTGCATTGTTCCACTTTTTGATAATTTTCTTGACAGAAGTTGAATTTGAAGCAACAAGAAAGGTTGGATACTTCAGTTGATGGGTTTGCTGATTTTTCTTTGAAGGAGAGATACTTGGTCTTGATGTGCAAGTTGAATCGGGTATGTTTCTACATTTCCACTTGTTGTCTTGATGTTGTGAGTTTATGATTTTGAATATCTTTTAGGCTCTCTTTGATGTGTAATGAATATAATTTCTGTGGATGAGTGAAATATGATTGGTTGGAGGCTTCGAAAAATTACATTTACAAGTTATTATTATTATTATTTTTGTTCAAAGCTGAGAGTACACAATTCTGCTATTGCAAACCAAACATATCCATAAAAGTTTCATAAAATTCTGCTTACTAAAAGTTGTTATTTATAATTCTATACAGGCTTGGTTGTGCATGCAAATGGATAAGGGCCAGAGAGTTTGTGTGAAGGAGATATTAGTTAGCAAGGTACCTTTGACGCGCCCTACTAGTGACCTACAAATTCTTGAAGATGCTAGAGGTGCTTATATTGTTTGGCTATCAAATACATCATTAATTATTATGATTTAGGTGAATATATGTATGGATGAACTTATTGTTAAGATTAGTAGACTTTTTAATTAAGTGAATGTTTGTGGGTGAATGTAATGTTAATACTTAAACATTTTTAATTGAATGTTTATGGATTTATAAATTTTAACATATATATTGAATGCTTGTTGATTTTTATATTGAATGCTTTGGAGTTTAATCTTCCAATTATTTACACTAAATAGGCTATGTATAAAATCAATATTTTTTTTTTTATAAAAAAAATACTCATCAATCACGGGCAATGCCCGTTGTTAGTAATGCATTGACCACGAACAATGCTTGTTGTTAGTAACGTATCGACAACGAGCATTGCCCGTTGTAGATGAACTTATTTATCACGGGCATTGTCCGTAGTCGAAACACGTATTCACTACGGTAGATATCCGTTGTAGATAAGCTTATTTATCACGGGCATTGCCCGTATTCGAAACGCGCGATTTTCTATCACACCTTCACAGACGACGGACGTTATAACGGGCGATGCCCGTAGTGGATACACATCCACAACGGGCATCGCCCGTAGTCGATGATAGAATTTCTTGTAGCGTGCTTGTGTGCCACTTTGCTTTCGTTTTTTTATTTTTTTTTATTTTTTTATATATGAAGTTTTTTTTGATAAAAATAAATAAATAAATGAAATAAACAAATCATTTATAATTGTAAATGCACATATAAAATTAATAAAAATTAATAAATGAAATAAACAAATCATTTAATAAAAAACTATTAAAAGAAAATAAAAATCCTTCCATCTCTCTCTTTCTATCTGCAAATTGTTTGTGTTTGGTGGATATTTAGTTGTTGGGTGTTGGAGGTTGGGTTATTATCGATCTGCGGGGAGGGTGACTTGGTTCAGTGAGGTGGTTAGGATCGCACCGCGGGGTCAGCGGCGAGGGTTGTTGGGATTCAGGTTCAAGATCGGCGGCATGGTGATCTCTTCCGATGAGATCTATCATGGATCTCCACAGAGATTCAAGAGATGGATACAGTGGAGATCAAGATTTTTATTTTTTTATTTTTTATATCCGTTGCTTTTTTAATTGTTTTTTATTTAATTTAAATGTTTTTTTTAGTATTTAATATAAGAGGAAAAATAGTATTTGGAATGAAAATACTAACAAAAGTCAATAAAAGGTGTAAAATGGCCATTACTAAAACTTGTGGGTGGAAAATGATGACTAATATTTTTCAAGAGCAAGAGGCTTTCAATAATATCCCTTTAATATATAGTTAATATTTGTCAATTTTATTTTATTTGGATTAAACAAATCTGTCTTATTTAGCCTGTGTAAAGAATATGATTATACCGAGAGCCAATTTTTCCCCCAAGAGGGAACATAAGTAACACCACCACGGTCAAGTATCCATTTTCGAGCTCTGGCACAAGCATTGTTTTGACCATCATCTGGTCCTAAACCCAGTAAACGCATACAAACATAGCTGTAAACTGTTCCAAGCATGCTGCTGTGGCCCTCTATATGTAATCCCCATCCACCATCTTCATTCTGCACCACAAGATATCCTAAAATGAATAAATCTTGCTCGATTGAGAAAATATATATAGGGAGGCTTTTGACAAATCTGGAAGCTAGCTAGTACCTGATGATTGTACAAGTAACGAAGTATTTCTTTACGATGCTCTGAAGTAAATACGGCATTAAGATGCCCAGTAATGTATAAGCACATTACCTGCAATTTAGGGAAAGAAATTAATTAATGAAGATGGTTAGTTGTCAACATGCAAGTCCTAGTTTAGGGGTATTGTTAATTTCCTCATAAAGTGTTTTAAAGTAGCCAAAGAATTTGTTATTCCTATTTTTGTAATGTTTAATTAACAAAAACCAAACTTATCTTAAGTTATATCTTTGGTTAGAATCAATTTGATATACAATATATATATATATATATTTTTATAACCCGAAAATCCTCCAAACCTAGTTATAAGTGAACAAAGTTTGAAACTGAAGTCCTTGTTGAACCCTAAAATCTTTGTGAAACGATTTGAACTCTAGATCTTGTTAGAGCAAACCATATATATATATATATATATATATATATATATATATATATATATTTATATATACCTGATCATTTGCACATCTAAGCCCTGATGGGTAGTTTGATTTAAGGTATAAGTGTATAACCGAATAAATCAAAGGAGTTTGCAACATTATGTCAATGACTATCTTATTATTATTTTTTTTCATTTTTCCTTTTTTATTTCAATATGTTTGCTACAATGATATGTGAAACTATTAGGACGAGTAAATAAAGAGTACTCACAAAGGGAGGAAGGAAATACAGTGAGCCAGCACTTTCAGCAGGCCAGTGACCATCACTGGCCTGTAGAGCTGAAAAGAAGTGGGCAGCCCTCCTGAGTGCTGCAATAGCTGTTTCATATGTAATTTCTTCTCCATCCTTTACCTTTACTTGAGGAATCGTTTGTTTGAAGTTTTTCTCTCTCAAAAACTGCGCGCATGAAATTTGTTTAACCAATAGTTAGTTAGTTGGCAAGTGAATTGTTCTAACTATATATATGTACCTCAAGATAGCACTTTTGACTTATCCAATTCTGACCTGCAATCTCCAAAGAAGGTCACTAGAGGGCTTCACTTGGTGGCGATTTTTGTAGAAATTCTGACGAGCTTCTTCAACATCAGCCAACTCTTCGGGGTTATTTGCATGAGGATCAAATTCCCATATTTGTCTTCCCACATAATTGTTTGTGCTATAAATATATGGATTATTTCCACTCTCTGCAATCTTCAACCTCCACATGATATTCTCTTCTCTCAAATGTCACCACAAATATTTATTAGTGTGTAAGAGTGTGACTAAACTGTACCATATTTATAGATAAATCTTAAGTAAATAAATAAGCTGCATTTATCAGATAGATTTTAGCATAAGAGTAACGTTACTTTGTTCAAATTTGGTGTTCAAATTTGGTGCACAAATGATGTGGCATCATTGTAATCAATTCATTAAAATCAAGCAAATCTAATACAATTAAAATAAATGGATTACAGTGATGCCATATTATTTGGACACCGGATTTGGACACCAAATTTAGATAAAATAGTATTATTGTTTAGTATAAACATAATAATTGGGGTCGCTTTTTGCGTGTGCTGGTGGCTGTGTGTCTTGTTCTCTTGTTTGGCTGTCTTGACTTGGGCTTTGTGGCCTTAATAATATTTTGCCGTTTCAAAAAAAAAAAAAAAAATAATCTTGTCTTTTCTTTCATTGATTTTACATACGGTAGCTAGAGTTTCCACAACATTAATGGGTTCACGTAACTATTTTAATATTGATGGGTTGACCTAACTATTGGTCGACTATAACCCTGCATTCAATGGAGATTGTTACTGGCAACCACAAAAGGCTAATGTAATTAATTTAGTGATGGCAAAATGGGCAGCCCGGCCCATTAATGGATTCATGTAACTATTGTAATATTAATATGTTCAACTAACTATTGTTCGACTATAATCCTTCATTCAATGGATATTATTAGTGACATCCACAAAAGGCTAATGTAATTAATTTAGTGATGGCAAAATGGGTGACCCGGCTTGTTAATGGGTTCACGTAACTATTGTAACATTAGTGGGTTCAACTAACTATTATTCGACAATAACCCTGCATTCAATGGATATTGTTAGTGACATCCACAAAAGGCTAATGTAATTAATTTAGTGGTAGCAAAATGGGCAGCCTGACCTGTTAATGGCCTGGCCTGACTGTGCTGGGCCCTTAACAGGCCGGGCCCAAAGTAGCCTGAAGAGAAAACAGGCCGGGTTAGGCCCAACCTGTTACAAAAATGTTAGGGCCTGACCTAGGTTTGCGGGCCGGCCTATAGGCCGCTCATTTTTTTTATTTATTTTTTTTTTATAAATAAAATAATAAATTATAATTTATAAATCTAAATATCTAATATATAATTTATATAAAAATATAAAATAAATAAATTATTCATCAATTGAATAAATTGATTTTTTTTATTATTTTCCTATTTTATTTAATTGTTTGACTTTAAAATTTATTCATCTTATAATATTTGAAGTAAAAAATTTATTTATTATATTTATTTTAACTTATCTATTTTAATTTTTAAGTTTAAAATGTATTCAAGTTTTTCAAAAAAAAAAAAAAAAAAAAAGAGGTAAAAATTTATTTATTATTTATTTAGTCTAATGAGTAATGAAATAGATTAAATTATATTTTATTTATTTACTAAAATTATTCAAAGAATAAATAAAGTGATAAAGATGTAAGAATTAAGAAAGAGTTGAGTTTTATTTACTTATTTCAATTTACAGGATTGTGATTGTCTCGTTAAAAACCTTACCAAGAAAAACCCAATGGGATAAAAACTTGGTAAGGGAAAAAGAGTACAATCAAATTACAAAATTACAAATACATGTATAATTAAAAATTAAGTTGTCAATCCGGTCGGTTACTACCGAAACTAGAAGCATCTTCGAAGTGTATGTTGGAAAAACTTTGAATTAGTTATTCATTCACCAGTTGATGCTGCATCCTCATCTCTGCATGCTCCCAATCATGAAGGCATGTTAATACCTCCACCATCGGAGGGGTCAAACAAGATCTTCGAGCTTCGATTATACGTCCACTGATGCTGAATGCTTGTTCTGAACAAATAGTAGACACAGGGATGATGAGTATGTCCCGTGCTAGTTGAGACAATACTAGATAACTCTCGGTATGGTTCTACCACCATAACAACAGATCAAATTCTTAGAAGTCCCCTTGATGGGCTATGTCGAACCTATTTTCAAAGTAAGTGTTCAATTCGCAACATTGAGATGAATCGGATCTGGATGAAGAGTCTTCCATGTTTAGGATTCTCATACTTTTCTTTATCGGTCGGGTGTCCAGTTGATCCCTCCGTTGCATGTTTCTCTCACTAAACCTGCTCTCATAAAACGATAAACTTCGAACACCTTGGAGTGTAGGTTAGTAAAATGTTGAGTAAGATCTATCCAAACAACGACCAATAAACTGAGTAAAAGATTTTTAAACTATTTAATTTAGTCCTAGGATCTACTATACAACCTAAGACATAGAGTAAATGAATTTCAGACCAGTATTTTTTAAATTTTTTCACCATCGCTGCAACTGCAATGCTTAATATGTTATCATCTTTATAAGAGTGCAACATTTCTGACATTTCTAAAATTTGATGTAATGAAGGATGCGACGTGGGGTAATATACCCTAGAAAGAAGTACAGCTGAATCGTAAAAAATATTTATAAATTTAATAAAAACTTCTACCATATACCAATCCTTGTCGTGTATAGTTAGACCGTCCACTTGGGCCATTTCCATATTATAATAACCTGTAATTTCACTTGAATAATCAATAGTATTTTGCAACATTAAATAAGTGAAGTTCTACCTTATCGGCATATCTCTTTGGAATCTCTTGAGATGTTTGTCAAAAGTTTGACAATATCTAGAAAAAAAAAAAAAAAAATTCACTCTTTGATTAGAGCCGTTGATATAGGAAATGACATATCTGATGTGATCTATATGACCGCTTACAACCTTCAAACATGATTTTAGAACTAAATTTATGATGTGAGAACAATACCAAGCATTTGCATTTTTAGAATTTAGGCACAACATTACCAAATGTATGCAATGTATGATAAATGCAATGCTCCCCCTCAAAGGGTTACTCCCCCTCAATGTATGTTCTCCCCAAGGTGCACAATAGCTTCTATATTTTGCAACTCCCCTTACCATATCCTACTCCCCCTTTTTGTCATGATATAGGCAAAGGAGTAGTCCCCAACCGGGTCACTCATAGCAACGAGAGATAGAAGCATGCAAGATTTGCATATACATATAAGTCACGTTATGCACTTCAATTAATTTGAGAGAAACAAGGAGATTTATTTGAGAAAATGTGTGAATCCAACATGCTTTGCATACAAGACATATAGCATTCAAGTCCAAAATACAATGGTATTTGGCAAAGCAAATGACAAAGTTTTCTAATTTGAATTCAAACCAATTTCACCAATGTCATGGGAAAAGTAAGGATATAGAGATTATTGATTTCAATTTAAGAGCAACTATATCCAACTTTATAAGCGAAACATGGCATGAGCGACTTTGCACCCTATTTGATTTTTCCGGATAAGATATCCGTATGATAGTAACCATGTTCAACTAATAAAGAAAGAGAGACATTTGGAATGTAAATTCCTTTGAACGGATACAAGATCCTTTATTCATTTTGAGTCTCATAAGCTTTCACACAAGTTTTGCATTTTTAAGAATATGCAATCATCAATTCATGCTTTTCATGTGAGCATGTTGTATGAATTTCATGCTTTTTCATTTAGCATTAGCATGTTATTTAAGAATCATCATGTCATGGAGATAACTATAGGTCATTCACATCATACTTCCTATGTAAATCTCCTAGTCCAAAAATGCATGTTTGAACATAAATATGACATGGATTGTAAACAAGCAAGGTTCACACTTATAGAATAGAAAGCATATATACATATGTACAACCAAGCTTACTCAAGCAATCAAAAGAAGAGGCATAAGTTATTTCAAATTTTTTTTGCAAGTTACAAGAATGCAAAATATCTCTCTTTACTTGAGTTCCCCATATGGGGTCAATCATAGAACACATCACTCCACAAGACATATCCCAATAGATCTACTAAGAGTTTTAAATCGAGTAGCATCTAAGGGTTTAGTAAATAAGTCCGCAAGTTGATCATTAGTACCTACATGTTCAAGTACTATGAATTTATTTTCAACAAGCTCTCTAATGAAGTGATGGCGGATGTCAATATGCTTAGTTCTAGAATGTTGAACCGGATTCTTGGAAATATTAATAGCACTCATGTTATCACAAAAGAGAGTGAGAGTACCTTGGTTGAATCCGTAGTCTACTAGCATTTGCTTCATCCATATAAGTTGAGTGCATCCACTCCCTGCGGCTATGTACTCGGCCTCGGCTGTGGACAAGGAAATCGAGTTTTGCTTCTTGCAAAACCAAGACACCAAGTTGTTGCCTAGAAAGAAGCAACCGCCCGATGTGCTCTTCCTATCATCACAATTTCCTGCCCAATCCGCATCACTATATCCCACAAGACTAGGATTAGTGTCAAATGAGTACCAAATCCCATAATTAGAAGCCCCATTCACAAATCGAATGACTCTCTTAACCGAAGAGAGATGGGACTCCTTGGGATCGAATTGGTACCTAGCACAAACTCCTACACTAAATGATATATCGGGCCTACTTACGGTCAAATAGAGCAAGCTCCCTATCATGCCACGATATAAGGTTTGATCCACACTTTTACCGCTAGCATCCTTGCTTAGCTTCAAAGTGGTGCTCATAGGAGTATCACAATGTTTGGCTTTTTCAAGACCAAACTTCTTCACTAGGTTTTTGGCATATTTGGTTTGGGATATGAAAATCCCATCATCTAGTTGCCTAATTTGCAAACCTAGGAAGTAACTAAGCTCACCAACAAGACTCATCTCAAATTCATGAGACATGACATCAACAAATTGTTGGACTTTGGTGTTGTTGGTGGAGCCAAAAACTATATCATCAACATATATTTGAGCTATAAAAAGCTCATCATTGTCTCTCTTGATGAATAGTGTCTTGTCAACACTACCTCTTGTGTAGTTATTGTCAACAAGAAATTGAGTGAGGCGCTCATACCAAGCCCTCGGTGCTTGTTTCAACCCATAAAGTGCCTTCTTGAGGCGATAGACATGGTTGGGGTGGTGTGCATCCACAAACCCCTTAGGTTGTTCAACAAACACTTCCTCTTGCAAGAAGCCATTGAGGAAAGCACTCTTGACGTCCATTTGGTGCAATTTGAACTTGTGCACACAAGAGATGGACAAGAGAAGCCTAATGGACTCTAAGCGGGCAACGGGAGCAAAAGTCTCCTCAAAGTCGATACCCTCAATTTGAGAGTACCCTTGTGCTACAAGTCTAGCCTTGTTCCTGACTAGCTCTCTTTAGTGAGTGACTCTCGCAATAGCACGAGGTCGGAGAGTAGCACAATGGTGAATAAGATTCGTTCCCACAGGGATCGAGTGATCGATTACCGAAATTGATTAGCCTAGATGCTATTCAAACAAGCGAAAAAAGATATTTAAACTAAGTAAATTAAACTAATTTAATCTAATGACTAATGCTAATGCAAGAAATAAAATAACACTAAAATAAACTCAAGTGTAATATCGAAGAAAAACATGCTAGGACTTGACTACACCCCACCCTCAATTGACTTCCGTTTTAGACTCAATTATTCACCCAAAACATACTCATGCAATTTGTAGATTCATGCACCCTAATATTAACCTACAATCTTGGTCAAGCAAAGTAGATTACACACGAAACGTACCCAAGCCTATCTCTCGATTACTCGGAATATACGAATTGAGTTCATTAAGTTTGTTGGCGCACTAAACGAATCCTATACGCTAGCCTAAGTGGGTGTACTTTTCTAGACATGCATAGAGGGCATTTTATCGAACACGTGGTGTGCGTCTCCGGTCAGTACATAACACACCACAATAATTCATTCAAATGGAGATCAATCACTTGAAAGCTTTAAGCATACAAAAATACTCATACAAACCACAAGTTGCACATAAATGGATAAACAAGAATCAATATAAATATATAGTCATGGGTGGGGTTTCATCAAATCCTAGCAATATATATTTAGCTCATATTACAAAGAATAGCCATAACATAGATAAAATCAAATAAATACATGGCTATGAAAAAGAGTAAAGGAGAAAGGATGTAGAGAAAACTAGTGGAGAGCTTCTCTTCTTCTTGGGATCTTCTTCTCCTCCTCTCTTTCTTCAACTCTCTCTTGCCCAAAAAGGTGGGGTGATGGTGGATGTGGAAAAGTGGGAGTGAAGTTTGTGTTTGGATGTTAAGGAGATTTGGATGCTAGATGGGTTGTGGAAGATGGAAGGTGAGAGTAAAAATGGTGTCTTGGGTTCTTTTTGGTGAGAGAGTTCTTTTTTTGGTTTAAAAATATCAAAGGTTTATATAGATGAATGAATTAGGTCAAGGGCAAGGAGGTAAAATCTTGATTTTTAACATATTTTGGGCAAAAGGGCGAGCTTGGGGCGACCTGGGGGTGATTTGGATGCTCTTGGTTGAAGAAAACTGTTGAAAACCCGAGAGATTAGCGACCTTGAGGGGCGAGCTGCTTGAGCTCGCCTTGGGCTCGCATCTCTCTCGGGTGAAGTTTTCCAGCTTCGCGCACCGTTACGAAAATGGCCATAACTTCCTCTAGAGAACTCGGAATCGCGATCCGTAAAAAGCGTTGGAAAGTAGACTCATGGGGCTTTCCGAAAATAGGTTATACAAAACGTAGTTCAATCGGAGGAGGGAGATATGGCCTCCGAAAGTTGAAAGCTCTGCACTAAAATTTCCAATTTCAGCCCTTTAACCTCCAAAACTCTTCAATTATGCTCAACACCTTATTTTAGAGCATATAACCTACACAATGCTCACAAAATGCATTATATACAAAAACAAACTCGACAACGAGTACAAAATCTAGGAAATGGGGACCTCAAATAGGTATGTAAATCATTCAATCAAATACCCCCAAACCTATCTTTTGCTCGTCCTCGAGCAAAACCAAAACAAACAAACAAAAAGAAAAATAAAACAAAAGAAAGTAAAAACATAAAGAAATAAAACGCACAAGATAAGTCTTTTAAACCCCTAGGCGATCCCTAGTAGGACGAGTGAAGTCTCGTGAGGGTTTACAGCACGACACCCACAAACGTCTTTCCTGCTGAGCCAATTATAGACAGAGATGCAATAAGGGGCGGACCGAATTGAGGCATATACATGCTAAGACCCCTAAGAAAAGGCTTGGGAAGTGCAAGCTAAGATGCTACAACAAGAGAGATTGCAATTCCATACTTCTTAGTGAACAAAGCTTCAAAAAGCATCGAACACAAGAGTCTCATGATAGCATTTCGCCTCGACTCTATACCTTTCCGGATCTCTCTTATTTTACCACTCAGAACCTAGGCTCACTCAACTAACATATGCGGTTGGAAATTAAGCACAAGAATTTTCAAATTACATGCATATGACACATTTTGAAAAACCGCTAAAGCTTACATGCAAATGGACCACAAGAACGGATTCGAACATTAAGAACAAGAGCAAACACCATTTGATGCCTTCGTTAACAAGCTAAACTCCTCCTAAAGATCAATTAGGACTTCCTTAAAGTTCAAGTGATGTTATGGTGAGATGGTGGTGGAGAGGCTAGGTGGGTATGGGATTATGGGCTAGCAACCGATTATGCTTTAACTTCTATTTTGGTACGCTCATCACAAATAAAGCGTCTAGGCATGAATTCTTCAATTAATCATCTTGTGCTCATTTTTAAGTTGCTTTATATTTTAGCAACTTTTACACTTTAGAGCTTAGAAGGCTTTTTGTGCTATTCTTTTTCTTTTGAGCACTTTTAATTTTTCATATATTTTGAGCCTTATTCTTTGCACAACTTACACATCTAGCCCGAGTACACGCTAATTTTACCCTTTTGATTTCCCTTGAGCTTCATTTTAATATGATAACAAGCCATAATCATAGCAAATGGGATGGTCTAGTGTTTATGTAAGATATGGTGATGTGTATGATATGGGAGGATATAGTGATGGGGTTTAGTGTGTAGGTCAACATAGATAGGACATTTAAGCACACACACAAGGCATGGGACGTGTTTAGGATATTTGTAGTGACTTAACACACATTGCCTACATCATCTCTATAGGTACGAGTTAAGCAAGCAAACAAAGGCAAAACCAGGGTGATGCTCTTAAAATGGCGCTCTTTAATGTCCAAAGCATGGAGTGAGGTCCTTTTTAATTTATGCTTATTTATCTACAAGAAGAGTGTTTAAGATGAAACAATGAAAAAGCATACACTCATAAGGATGCTATTTAGGCTCTGGCCTCACACGGGTAGTCTCCACTAATGATCTAGACATCTTAAGCGCGATACCCAATTACTTAGACACTTTCGAGTCTGGTAGGGTGCGTGCAAGCAATGTGGTGTAGCTTTAACTAGCACAACCTTTGCTTAGACTCAGGGAATCAACACATGCAAAAATTGCCTCAAACAGCACAACCCAAAAGCATCTCATTAAAGCAAGCTAATGCTCCAAAATTTGGCTCAAAACAGGAGAACGGACAGAACAAGACTCTAAACACACACAATCATGCAAAAATTTGAAAAAAATTTCACAAAAATAAGCACACCCAAAAATCAATCATGCAAAAATGGCCATAGAAAGGCCGCACCCCCAAACCAAAACTCCATATTGTCCCCAATGTTGGAAACAAAAGAGTCCGACGTAACGGCGCGTACCTAACATGACACAAAACACAAAAAACACAATGCGAAAGGCCATCTCAACATAGAGGATAAAATTCCAAAAACTAGTGACTTTTGAAATCGACCTATGTCCGCTCTTTAGTGCATATTTTCAAAATTACTCAATAACGCTTTCTAAACTTTTGGCACAGGAAAATAGACATGAAAATGCACACTTTTCATTTAGAAAACATTTCAAAATTCAAATTGGAAAAGTGTGCAAACGGACGTCGAAAATGGTTCACGTGCAGATTTTCAAAACAGGGCATCGCCCATGACCTTTAGTCGAAGAAATATTCATAACTTTTGAACCCCCACCCAGAATTTTGCGTTCTTTATATCGTTGAAACCGTATCGAAAAATCAAAGAACACAACGCGGACGAAATAATTTATTTCCTCACCAAACGGTACAGTTTAAATGAAACATTTGGCCTCAAAATTTCAAAACAGGGCACTTTCGTAAAGGTCAAAGAAAGATTTGAAAAACTAAAAAGAAAAATTACTCAAATAATGAATTCACACCCCCAAACCTAATATAAACATTGTCTTCAATTTTTATATGACATTGAGATGCATGGACAATGAATAAACGAAGCATGAGAGGCAAGAACTCAAGACACAAACAACATAAACGTCCTAGGCACTAAATACAACTCAAACTATCCGCACACTTATTCTAAACAAGAATGTAAAAACAAAATAAAAACAAATATAAACTAAGAAAAAAAAAATGTACCTAGGTGGGTTGCCTCCCACCAAGTGCTTGGTTTAACGTCTCGGCTAGACATGGCATGGTGCTCAAGCTCTTCGAACTCCAAAATGTTGCAACCTTAGGATAAGGTTCTCGCCCTTTTTATGAGCACTCTTGGCTTGCTCGTCCCTCCAAGACTCGCAAGTTGTCTTTGTTTCATCCCAAGAGATAAAGAACCTTGCTTGACGCATAAGCACCACAACATACTTCCTCAAGAAGCAATAGAAATTCTACACAATCACTAAGCACCTTAAAAAGTTCCGGCAAATAAACATAAACTCAATACATGCAATTGCCAACAAGAGTTTGGAACACCAATTATTCAAAAGAAATAAACTAAACAAATAAAGCATAAAAATAAAATGCACAAAAAGAATTTTTCTAAATTATGTACTTATGCTAGGGGTGTCATCAACTAAAGGAGGTTTTACCAAGTTTGGAAATTGATCCTTTTTCACAACCCAAACAAGTTGAGTTGATTTCCCCTTTTCTTTTCTTTTGGGCCTAACTTGGTTAACCAAGTCTTTTCTTGCCCAAATTTGCTTAACTCTAGGCGGCTTTTTTCTATTCCTAGATTTTCTCAATTTTTCATGCTTATGGAATTTAAAACAATGAGCTTTTAAGTGCCCTTTTTGAAAGCAAAATAGCAAGTAGGAGGATGGTTTAGAAAACTCCCTCTTGGTAGGTGACTATGAAGCCTTTGATGTTGCTTCATTTGTAGCATTTTGACCTCTTTTTCCACCTTGTCTAAATAGACAATGTAGTCACACTCCTTGACTTTTGCTATTTTGAGGGCTTCATCCTTCCTACCAAGTGCTTCATTCGTTTCTTCCAAAGCTTTTACTTTTTGCTCCTTTTCCATAAGCAACCTCCTTGTCGTCCTTGCACATTCTTCTTCAAATTCTTCAAATAGCCTTGCAAGGTCTTCAAATTCCTTCGATGTTGCACACTTTTCGACTTCAAGTCTCTCAATTTTTTCTTCAAAATCTTTACTCTGTTTGGAGACTTCGCCATTCATCTTCTTTAGTGTGCCATTTTCAACTCTGAGCGCCATTACTTCAATTACGAGTTTCTTGTTTAGCTCTTGAAGCTTATTTGCCTTTTCCATTTCCAAGGCACTCTCACTTTCAAATTCCTTCTTCATTAGCTGCAACTTCTTCTCAAATTCTTCCCTCATTTCTTCTTTCTCTCGAGAAGTTTCCTCTATTTTCTCTTGAAGCTGAGCATTCCTTTCTTTCAACTCCTCTAGCATAGACATCACAACCCTATTATTATGCAAAACATTCTTGCACACCTTGAGCCACTCTTTCTTCTCTTTTTCAAATGGTTTGAACATTGGTTGGCACGATGAGGTAGGTTTTTCAAAGCCATTGGTCTCATCATAGCTCATTGAGAAGTCTTGGTGCATCCTCCAATCTTGGTTGTAAGAGTTGTTAAGGTTCCTTCCAAATGTCGTCTCTATTGATTGGTCTAGCCAGCTAGGTGACATATTGTCATTGAAATTCTGTGTGATTTCCGGTTGAGAGTCTATAGCATCTTGCAAGAGCTCTATTATCTTATATTCCGATGACATGCTCATTGGCGGGTAGCTTGGCCTCGAGTTTTGCATGAAGAAATCCATAGAATCCTGAAAAATATATAAAAATAAAAATAAACAAACTAAATTAAAAAGTTCAAATTAGCAATAAACTAACTAGTATCGATATCAATCATCTGCTCAATCCCCGGCAGCGGCGCCAAAAATTGACTAGCTCTCTTTAGTGAGTGACTCTCGCAATAGCACGAGGTCGGAGAGTAGCACAATGGTGAATAAGATTCGTTCCCACAGGGATCGAGTGATCGATTACCGAAATTGATTAGCCTAGATGCTATTCAAACAAGCGAAAAAAGATATTTAAACTAAGTAAATTAAACTAATTTAATCTAATGACTAATGCTAATGCAAGAAATAAAATAACACTAAAATAAACTCAAGTGTAATATCGAAGAAAAACATGCTAGGACTTGACTACACCCCACCCTCAATTGACTTCCGTTTTAGACTCAATTATTCACCCAAAACATACTCATGCAATTTGTAGATTCATGCACCCTAATATTAACCTACAATCTTGGTCAAGCAAAGTAGATTACACACGAAACGTACCCAAGCCTATCTCTCGATTACTCGGAATATACGAATTGAGTTCATTAAGTTTGTTGGCGCACTAAACGAATCCTATACGCTAGCCTAAGTGAGTGTACTTTTCTAGACATGCATAGAGGGCATTTTATCGAACACGTGGTGTGCGTCTCCGGTCAGTACATAACACACCACAATAATTCATTCAAATGGAGATCAATCACTTGAAAGCTTTAAGCATACAAAAATACTCATACAAACCACAAGTTGCACATAAATGGATAAACAAGAATCAATATAAATATATAGTCATGGGTGGGGTTTCATCAAATCCTAGCAATATATATTTAGCTCATATTACAAAGAATAGCCATAACATAGATAAAATCAAATAAATACATGGCTATGAAAAAGAGTAAAGGAGAAAGGATGTAGAGAAAACTAGTGGAGAGCTTCTCTTCTTCTTGGGATCTTCTTCTCCTCCTCTCTTTCTTCAACTCTCTCTTGCCCAAAAAGGTGGGGTGATGGTGGATGTGGAAAAGTGGGAGTGAAGTTTGTGTTTGGATGTTAAGGAGATTTGGATGCTAGATGGGTTGTGGAAGATGGAAGGTGAGAGTAAAAATGGTGTCTTGGGTTCTTTTTGGTGAGAGAGTTCTTTTTTTGGTTTAAAAATATCAAAGGTTTATATAGATGAATGAATTAGGTCAAGGGCAAGGAGGTAAAATCTTGATTTTTAACATATTTTGGGCAAAAGGGCGAGCTTGGGGCGACCTGGGGGTGATTTGGATGCTCTTGGTTGAAGAAAACTGTTGAAAACCCGAGAGATTAGCGACCTTGAGGGGCGAGCTGCTTGAGCTCGCCTTGGGCTCGCATCTCTCTCGGGTGAAGTTTTCCAGCTTCGCGCACCGTTACGAAAATGGCCATAACTTCCTCTAGAGAACTCGGAATCGCGATCCGTAAAAAGCGTTGGAAAGTAGACTCATGGGGCTTTCCGAAAATAGGTTATACAAAACGTAGTTCAATCGGAGGAGGGAGATATGGCCTCCGAAAGTTGAAAGCTCTGCACTAAAATTTCCAATTTCAGCCCTTTAACCTCCAAAACTCTTCAATTATGCTCAACACCTTATTTTAGAGCATATAACCTACACAATGCTCACAAAATGCATTATATACAAAAACAAACTCGACAACGAGTACAAAATCTAGGAAATGGGGACCTCAAATAGGTATGTAAATCATTCAATCAGTTCCGCACTATGTTGCCATCCTCATCGGATTTGTTCCTAAATATCCATTTAGTGCCTATGACATTAGTGGTCTTAGGCCTATGAACTAGAGTCCAAACCTCATTCCTTTCAAATTGGTTTAGCTCTTCTTGCATGGCAAGAACCCAAAATTCATCATTTAAGGCTTCTTCAACCTTTTTGGGTTCAATTTGAGAGGTGTAGCATGTATAACTAATAAGATTAGCAAGTTGACGTCTAGTCCTAACACCCTCATTTACCTCTCCAATGATATCTTCTTTATCATGGAGTTTCCTAACCCATAGAGCGGGTTCTTTAGAGTCCAAGAGAGGAACTCTATCAATAGGTTGTGTGTCATCATTGTTGACATTTGATGTCCCAACATTAGGCGACACCACAACCTCCTCTAAAGGAGAACCATCACTAAAAATAACCTCCTCCTCATGATCATTAGACTTGAGCCTAGTATCATCAAATACGACATTGGATGATTCCATAACACTTAGAGTCTTTAAATTGAAAACTCTATAGGCTATACTATTCAAGGTATAGCCAATAAAAATCCCCTCATCACTCTTAGCATCAAATTTGCCAAGTTGATCACGGTCATTCAAATGTAGCATTTGCTTCCAAAAGTGTTGAAGTAGCTAACATTTGGCCTCTTGCCTTTCCATAGCTCATAGGAGGTGTTTCTAGTATCGGGCCTTAGGAAAACTCTATTTCCTATATAGCAAGCCATATTGATGGCTTCGGCCCATAGGTTCCTAGGGACATTTTTGCTAAGCAACATCACTCGGGCCATCTCTTGGAGGACCCTATTCTTCCTCTCAACAACTCCATTTTGTTGAGGTGTCATAGGAGCCGAAAACTCATGGGAGATGCCTAAACCATTACAATAGGTTTCAAAAGTGGCATTCTCAAATTCCCTCCCATGGTCACTTATAATCCGTTTTATGCTTTTAATATTTGAGTTCATTTCATTTTGTATTTTATTACAAAGCATTTTAAACTTATCAAAAGTTTCGGATTTTTCTCTAAGAAAATATGTCAATGTGAACCTAGAGAAATCATCAATACAAACAAAAATGTATCTCTTTCCACCCAAACTTTCGGTTTGCATGGGACCCATGAGGTCCATGTGGAGAAGCTCAAGAGGCTCCTTGGTGGTGAGATACTTACCCTTTTTGTGCATGCTTTTAGTTTGCTTTCCTTGTTGGCAAGGTCCACAAATACCATTGGCTTTCTTCCCAAGCTTAGGGAGGCCACGCACACAATTGAACTTTCCAAGGGTCCGTAGATCCCTAAAGTTCATGTGGCCAAGTCTTTCATGCCACAACTCAATTTGCTCATCCATGGACACATGATTAGATACAATACTAGCTTCAAGACAATAACAATTGTCACTAGATCTCATGCCCTTCAACAAGGTTTGTCCATCGGGTTTAAGGATAGAGCAATAATCTTTAGAAAACAAGACGGAATATCCTTCATCACTAAGATGTGAAATGCTTATTAAATTGGCTTTCAAGCCATCAACAAATAAAGCATTGGATAAGGAGGGTAATCCGGGAACGGAAATGGTTCCTTTCCCTACAACATTTCTTTTGGATCCATCATCAAAAGTGACATTTCCACCTTCCTCCATAACAAGAGTCTCGAAGAAACTCTTGTTTCCCGTCATGTGCCTAGAGCACCCACTATCCAAATACCAAAAATTAGAAGAATTTGCCTTCAAGGCTATTTGTGCAACATGGCAAACATTTTCATTCTTTCTAATCCACTTAGCAACAATTTTAGCTTTCTTAGTGGTCTTTGGTACATGTGCTCTACTATTTCTAGGATCATGCAAATCAATATTTTCATTCCTAGAAACATGCATCTTGGCTCTATTCTTTCTCTTTTCAATCATGCTTTGTTTTCTACACATTTTAATACATTGAAAGCAATTTGGTCTAATATGACCATCACAACCACAAAAGTGACAAATAGGGATGAAAAGAGGAATCATACCTCGTCTTTGTACATGTATGTGAGCTCGTCCATGTCTTTGTGGATAAGTGGGTTCAATCCATCTTCGTTGTTGAACCGGTCTAGGTTGCTTCCAAGCTTAAGGTTGCATGATTGGTCTCTTTCCTTTGTGAGCCAATTTTGGAGGAGTGTTGGCTTGAGGGACCCTAGAGGGTTGAGCTTGAGATTTCCTTTTTGGCCCCATTTTCACTTGTGCATTAGAACATTGTCCTACTTCTAACTTTTTCCTAGGAGGTTGCACAAATGAAGTTTCTTCGTTCTTCAAGCTCTTGACAAACACGGTCTTGTTAGAGGTTGAGATTTTCTTGCCATCTTCATACCCAAGACCTCTCTTGTCACTTGGACTCTTTCCAACACCAAGTAAATGATCAAGCTTCTTGGTGCTAGAATCTATCCTAGCCAAGGACCCTTTAACTTCAACAAGTTCCCTCTTCAAGCCTTCTTCACTTCTCTTGGACAAGTCTAACTCCTCAATTAACTTATCCTCTCTCCTCTTCAATCTTTCCACTTGTTCACTTAAGTGGTCATTGTGAGCCGAAAGTTCAAGGTTCTTTTCTCTCAACCTCTCAATCTTTCTTGTGCTTTTAATTGCTAAATCATTGAACTCGGCATGGTATTTAGCAAGCACCTTTTGCTCCACAGATTTCTTTTTGGAACTAGAAGAGGAGTCACTTTCTACTTCACTAGAGTCAATTTCCTCTTGACTCATCTCCTCTTTTTCACTAGCACTTTTGCTCTTGTGAGAAGAGGCAAAAGCTAGGAAGTTAGCCATGAGCTTTTCTTCACTTGAAGACTCATCTTCCTCATTGGAGTCATCACTACTCCCACTCCAAGTGGCGGCCATCACTTTACCCTTCTTCCTCTCATTGTGATTAGCACATTCGGGGGCAAAGTGACCAATCCCACCACATTCAAAGCATTGGACCCCTTTCCTTTCGGTCCTCTCTTGTCTTGGCTCAAACTTCTTGAAGGAACCTTTTTTCTTCAAATCTTGTCCTCTTGACCCAAATCCCTTCTTCTTCTTGAACCCCATAACCTTGTTAAACCTTTTCACAAATAAGGCAAGGTCTTCATCCGATTCATGCTTTGCCTCCTTTGCATCCTTAGATGCTTTCAAAGCTATTCCTTTAGACTTCTTAGGAGGAGTAGTGGTGCTAGGAGCCTTCCTAGACTCATATGCAAGGAGACGCCCAATAGCCTCACTTGGCTTCATATCCATGTAGCCACTATTTTCTTCTATGGCCGTCACCTTTAATTCAAACCTATCGGGGAGAGATCTCATAATTTTTTGCTTGACTCTCCTATCCGAATACGGGTCTCCGAGTTGATGGCTTTGATTTACTATGTCCATCAATTTGATTTCGAAGTCATTGAAGCATTCATCCTCTCCCATCCTAAGTAACTCAAATTGAGTTTGGAGGACTTGAAGCTTGGACTCCTTCACCACCTCGGTTCCCTCATGTGCAACTTGAAAGATGTCCCATGCCACTTTGGCAATTTGAGTATTCTGAATAAGCTTGTACTGATTCTCATCCATTGCACACATGATGGCATGCATAGCCTTCCTATTCCACTTTGAAGCCTCAAACTCTTGCGCGTTCCATTGCGCCTTAGGCTTCAAAACATCTTGTCCTCCACCCGCGGGAGTCATCATAGGGAGATCATATCCGTCTTCCACCGCCATCCATGCACGGTCATGAATTTAGCATATGTAGGATTCCATCTTCCCTTTCCATTGGGAATAGTTCAATCCGGTAAGAAGTGGAGGCCTTGTGCTAGAAGCTCCTTCGTGGCCACCACCATTTCCACCGTTTCCACTCATAGTGTTTATGAATGAATGAAATGAATGCAAATGTATGAATGATCAAAAATCACAAAATGCAAAACACACCCAAATAAGCAAGGATCACCTAAGTATGTCTAGGAACCCGCTCTGATACCAATTGAAACTAATTATTGCACGGTGTGTATAAAACTATCTAGAGGGGGGTGAATAGATTTTACGCTTTTTACCCAATTTTTCGTGTTAGTCAAAATTACGAAAATGCCCTCAAGATAATATAAACAAGCAAGTGTAATATGGTGCGAAAATTAAAACAACACTTGATTTTTACGTGGAAACCCTCACGGGAAAAACCACGGGCTATGTAAGTAAGCCACACTCGAACCTCGAATCCACTAAATGTGCAAACGATTACAACCTAATCCCGGAAGTAATCACACACCTACCTAATCCCGGTATGAGTGAACCTGGTCCAATTTGCTTGCGATCTAAGCAACCTAATCCCGGTTGCTACACATAAGACTTACTTTCTCTAGAAGAGAATACAACCCTAAGTGAATATATGTGAATATCCAAAATGCAACATAGAGCAAGGGAAACCCTATATGCTTATCTAAGATGATTAATATGCAATTAAGAACAATCCTAAATATCAAAACTAAATGACATGTCAATTAGTTTAGCTAATCAATATTAAGCACAAAACCTAATATGCTAGCACAAAACCTAATATGCTAGCACAATACAACTTCTCAAACATACATCATACTAATCTCAATCTTGTATTCAAAGTATATAAAATAACATACAAGTAATTAATTTGAGATTGCTAGATAAGAGAAACACAAAATATGTAAGATATTAGTGAAAAGCTTACCAAGCAAAGTATGATGAAGATTCCATGCAAGATGACATCTAGATGATGAAGGATGATGCTAGATGATGATTGATGATCATGAAAAAGTGTTTGAGTAATTAAAAATGAGTTCTTTGTGTATTTTTCTTCTCTTGAAAAATATCCTAAGTATGAAGCTTGAATATGAACTCTCTTAAGTGACCTAAAATCAAGTTAGCATATATATAGAGGCCATAAGTGAAGTGAGGTCGTTTTGTAAACGCGCCAGAAAATTACTCTGTGCGCTGGTGGACCTGCGCTGGACGACAGGCTCAAGACCAGTGCACAAGCACATTTTTGCTTTGGCGCTGGACGACATGCGCTCACACAGGCGCCAGACCAGCGGAGCACAACTGGGCGATTAGCGCTGGTGGCCTTGCGCTGGTGTGGACCAGCGCACGACCAGCGGCACGCCACTGGGCGTTTTGCGCCGGTGATCTGCGCTGGACGACCAGCTCTGGTGGACCAGCGCACAGCCCACAACTTTGAACCCCACAAGCAATCATGCAAGGGGAACAAAGGTAAACTAAGATGCATCCTAAAAGCCTAAATGCTATGATGTTATAAACACAAGATGCAATCATAATAACAAGCAAGAAGAGATGTAAATAGGCATTGATGCACAACAAAAAGAAACACAACATACAAAGATTAAACATATGCATGAGTTGTGAGTGTGTGCAACTATCTCTTCAAGACAAGTAAGCACTTAGAGTATTACCTTTGGTGCTTGTCAATAATGAGGTCTTCAAAGGGCCTAATGCAATAACAACAACATCAAAACTACCCTTACAAAGAATCCCCACATATGGTTTGATCACGAAATAAGCCAATTAAAAAACAACGGGAATCCTTACAGAGATCACTCGGCACAATAAAACTACCAGTAAAGATCGGGAAGGCCCCTTGCCAGAAGACAGTGTTACTCGATTTTGTGGTCGTGGATACAAAGAATTGGCCGTACAACGCCCTGCTCGGTCAACCATTCCTGAATAAAGCAAAGGCAGTAACGGCAACATATGCCCTCATGATGAAATTCCCAACTAAGTATGGGGTAGGCATGGTCAAGGGATCACAAGAAATGGCGTGAAGGGCGAATCTGTCTATCTACAAGGATAGGGAGGTACACCAAATATACACCGTGTCAGCTGAGTAAGCCATCAATGAAGCTGAGGAGCAAGCAGAGGCACTGAGAGAATTCGAGCTAGACCCCAGAGAAGAGCCTGAAACTAAGAAAGATGAGCCAACCGAAGAGGTGGTGCTAGACCCAGAGGAGCCGGGTAGGACGGTGAAAATAGGGGCAAGATTGAATGAACGTGTCAAAACCAAACTCATCACACTGTTGAGAGATTACAGGGATGTGTTCACTTGGAGTCATGAAGATATGCCCGAGATAGATACAAAAGTAATATCGCATTACCTATCCATCAACTCAGAGTTCCGCCCAGCGGTGCAAAAGAGACGACTATTCAACCCAGAGAGGAGCACCGCAATTAAGAAAGAGGTCGAGAAGCTGCTTTCTGCAGGGTCGATAAGGGAAGTCAAATACCCAGAATGGGTAGCCAATGTAGTACTGGTCAAAAAGAAGAAAAATCAATGGAGGATGTGTGTAGACTTCACGGATTTAAACAAAGCTTGTCCGAAAGACAGCTTCCCACTGCCAAGGATTGATCAGTTGGTAGATGCAACAGCAGGGCATGGGCTGCTAAGTTTCATGGATGCTTACTCGGGATACAATCAGATCCGGATGAACAAGATAGACGAAGAAAAGACGGCTTTCACCACGGAACATGGGTTGTATTGTTACAAGGTGATACCATCCGGATTAAAGAATGCTGGGGCAACGTATCAGAGATTGGTGAACACAATATTCGCTCGGCAGATTGGGAGGAACATGGAGGTTTATGTTGATGACATGCTGACCAAGAGTGTCACAGTGGAGAAACACTCGGAAGATTTGAAGGAAACCTTTGATGTCCTAAAAAGGTATAAGATGAAGCTCAATTCGAGCAAGTGTATGTTCGGGGTACCGTCAAGAAGGTTTTTGGGTTTTCAAGTGCATCAAAGAGGAATTGAGGTGAATCCCGAGAAGATTAAAGTGTTAGAGGAAATGACTTCGCCAAAAACATTGAAGGATGTGCAGAGGTTAATGGGATGTCTGGCATCACTCAACCGGTTCATAGCAAAATCAACAAACAAGTGCGCCCCATTCTTCAAGGCAACAAAAAAGGGAAAAGGACTCGAATGGAGCGAAGAGTGTGAAACAGCTTTTCTGAAGCTAAAGGAGTATCTAGGGCAAGCACCCGTTCTTTCAAAACCGGTGGTCGGAGAAACCCTGTACCTGTACCTCTCGGTCACGAAAGTGGGGACAAGTTCGGTCCTAATTTGGTTAGAAGAGGGAATACAAAGACCAGTGTATTACACAAGCAATGCATTGCTACCAGCAGAAATCAGGTATTCACCAGCTGAGAAAATAGCGCTCGCCCTAATCACAGCGGCTAGGAAATTAAGGCCTTATTTTCAAGCACATGCAATAGAAGTGTACACGGACTGCCCATTGAAACACATCTTGCAAAAGCCAGAGTTGTCTGGAAGATTGACCAAGTGGGCAGTGAAGCTGAGCGAATTCGACATCAGGTACACCTCAAAAGCAGCAGTCAAAGGGCAGGCAGTGTCAGATTTTATAGCAGAATTTATCGAGCCGGATGCCGAGGTAAGAAGAATGATGGAAGGTAAGCAGGTGAGCAAGTTCCAATGGAAGTTGCATGTAGACGGGTCATCAAACACCCATGGCAGCGGGGCAGGAATAGTCATAACAACCCCAGAAGGAGATGCTGTGGAATGTGCCATGAGGTTTGATTTCAAAGCAACCAACAATCAAGCAGAGTACGAAGCTTTATTGGCTGGCTTGAGGGTCTGTATAGCTTTAGGAGCAGATGAGTTGGAAATTTACAGTGATTCACAAGTTGTAGTTAACCAGGTACTGGACGAATACCAGGCGAAGGATGAGCACATGATAACTTACCTGGACATTACAAAAAGGTTGCTCAGAAGATTTAAGTCGTACAAAATCTCTCAGATCCCTCGGGAAGAGAACGAAAAAGCATATGCATTGTCCAAATTAGCCTTGGCCACCACGAGCATTAGGTCCAAAGCAATACCAGTGGCGCACCTGACTAAGCCGAGCATAGCAGAATCTGCGAATGTCATGGTAGCAGAGATCCGACCAAACCCGGGCGACTGGACAATCCAACTCAGAGGGTACTTGGAGCAAAACATATTACCAGAAGACACTGTGGAAGCTAAGCGCATCAAATACAGGTCAACCCGGTATACAATTTTGAGGGGTGAGTTATACAGAAGGGGGTTTTCAAAAGTACTGCAAATGTGCATTACCGGTGAAGAAACCAAAAAGATCCTGAAAGATGTTCACAGTGGAGTGTGCGGGAACCATACCGGGGGTAAGAGTCTAGTGCATAAGGTACTCAGGTAAGAATTCTACTGGCCGACCCTGTTTGTAGATGCACAGCGATTCGCGGAAAGTTGTGAGACTTGCCAAAGAATAGCAAACGACATTCGGTAGCCCCCAGAGTTGCTTAGAAGCTTAACCTCACCTTGGCCCTTTGCTATGTGGGGCCTCGACCTAATAGGACCAATGCCCATAGGAACTAAGGGAGGCGCGAAGCACGCTATTGTGGTAGTAGACTACTTCACTAAATGGGCAGAGGCGGAAGCACTAGTGCATATCACCGAGGCAAACACCACCAACTTCGTCAAAAGAACATAATATACAGGTTCGGGATCCCGAGCATCATCATAACAGATAACGGGACCCAATTTGACAACTGCAAATTCAGGGAGATGTGTGAGGAGTAAAAAATCGTAAATTATTATGCATCACCTGCCCATCCTCAAACCAATGGTCAGACTGAGGCGGTAAACAAGGTGATCAAGCACACGATGAAGGCGACACTAGAGGCAAGGAAGGGTTGTTAGGCAGACAAGCTGCCCGAGGTACTATGGGCATACCGAACAATTGTGAGGTCATCCACATGGGAAACTCCTTTTGCACTAGCATTTGGAACAGAGGCAGTTATCCCGGCGGAAACAACTTTCACTTCCCCCAGGGTTCGGTTATACAGCCCAGAGCATAATGTCAACATGCTGCAGCAGAACTTAGATGAGCTTGAGGAAGTCAGGGATGCAACGCAAGTAAGAAACGCCACGTACCAGCAAAGGGCTGCAAGGTATTATAATTCTCATGTTCGCATGCGTAGATTCCAACTCGGAGATTTAGTGCTGAGAAGAGTATCCCCGAACACCAAAGACAAATCAGTAGAATCCCTCGCCGACAAATGGGAGGGGCCATACATCTTTAAAGGAGTCGCGGGGCACGAGGCCTATATGATAGCCCGACTAGAGGGTAGCCTGGTAGCCCGACTAGAGGGTAGCCTGGTACCCCGACCATGCAATGCATAGTACCTCAAGATTTTTTACCCCTGAGGAACACATCCATATTTTTCATACTAATTTGCCTTGCTTTAGTTCAGTTTTAGCTTCGTATTGACTGTTTCAGATTTATTCGTTGATTTTATAATCATTTAGATTGTCTAATAAAGTTCAGTTGCCAATAAAGAAGTTATTCATTGAAGTCGATGAGCTCCATGATCAAAGAACAACGTCGGTCACTTAAAAGCCGACCAAATAAACACCAAAAAAGAATAAAATTCGGGCGCTACGAAGCCGTAAGAGAGCGGACGAGTAGTGCTTGAAGGGCTAAAAAGCTGAAGTAGCGTGCTCGCCTAGTTAAGACGGTACAAACGCACCTCTTGGCAAAAAGGCAAAACCGAGGCACCAGGGTAACTGGAAAATTGCTCGGAAGCGCCACCAGGAAGGCTAGTGAGATGTGTAGCCATGTTGGCCGGTATACAATACCCCAACGATTCGGTGAAACCTTGCACAGACAAAACCATGAGACGTCCTAGGTGACATGTGTAAGGGCCTCAGCGTATGGTTGTGGTGAGCCTCGACGTAACGCTAGGGCAAAGTAACCTCAAAACATGAGGCGGAAATCCAAAAGCCAGTTAAATAAGATACCCGGCTGAAATAATTAATTGCTAGTTAATAAAACACTCGGCTGATTCAAACGTTTGCCAGTTAATAAGAGACTCGGCTGATTCAAACATTTGCCAGTTAAATGAGATACTCGGCTGATTCAAATGATTGCCAGTTAATAAGATACTTGGTCGAAGTAAATGAATTTGTTGACGGATAACAAAATACTCACTCAACAAAAACAAAGATAGAATATATTTTGCAACAAAAAAGATATCAATACAAGATGTCATACAAAATTGCAAGCACAACAAAGTCGTGCAAAAACCAATTAACTAGGAGGATGGCCCCGGAGGCTGAGAGTTACTTCCGCCAATACTCGGGTCAAGCTCCGTCACATATTCGGCCAGGAGGCTTTCGTTGGAGGGCCATTCAATCAGGTCTTCTTCACCACCCATCCATTCACTATAGTCTTTCCCAAGTGTGGGCCCAACATCAGGATCCTCGCCATCAATTCCAGCATTTTGACAGGCATGGAAAGTGGAAAAGGCACTGGCAGTCGGAGTCTCCAGGTGCATAGGGTGTGGCATTTTTCCTTTGCTTCGGGGGTATGCTCGCCACTTCTTCAACTGAACCCGGAGAGAGTCCAGGGATGTGTCAACGTGTTTCTTGATGGAAAGATCCCAGTTGGCTCTAGCACGGTCAGTCGCCCTATTTTTCATCTTGAAAAACTCCACGGTTGAGACCATCCCACATTGGAACTCCCGGAGAAGCAAGGTGTCATAAGCTAGAAACCTCTTGAAGCGATCTACGGCATGTATCTCTAACTCTAGCCTAGCTTCCTTCGACAGAGATTTAACGGTCAAAGCCTGGCGCTTCAAATCCTAGGCTTTTCGCTCAACCTCCTCAGCCCTCTGTTCAGCTTGGAGCATCACCTCTTGGGTAGAAGATAACAAATCTTTCAGATGAGTGGCTTCATCAATAGCCATAGAGGCTCTTTGCTCAGCCTCCATTTGACTCGCTAAACATCCATCCTTGAATTCCTGACTGGCCCTGATATTCTCTTGGCAAATTGACTCCGCCCGGGCACGGCCATCCTCACTTTCCTTCAGTTGGGCCTCCAAGCGCTTTATTCTATCAGCTTGAGTCTAGCTAGCTTGGCAGACCTCTGACATCTCAGCCACCATCTGCAAACCAAGACAGGTAAACAAGATGAATAAAGGGAAGCCGAATCACGGGATGAGGGAGTTTGAAGTAATAAACAAATTTACATAGAAGGCACTATTGAAGAAATTATGCATACGGGTTGTTACGGGCCCGACCCTGAGGCGACTCCAGTTGTCCTACCCTATATACGCCCGGTCAGAAGCCATAGGCCTCAACATAGCTTCGGGGGTAGCTTCATCGGGTGGGGCTGGCGAACCCGGACCACCAGCACCGATCTCTGGAAGTTCCGTAGATGATGTGGCCAGAAGAGGATCAATAGAGCCACCAGCGTTAGTCCCTACCTGATCCCGGGTGGGAGTGCGAATGGTCCTTTCAAACCCCACATTGCCTTCGTCGCCTGAGGATGAATCAACATACGCAACCACTCAGGGGATCTTTGAGGCAAGGCGGCCCGATGAAAATGAAGCCCCCCTTTTCCTAGATTGCCTCCCGCGTGTGTTCAGGTTAGCAACAGGATCTTCATCGGCAAGAGGGTCTTCAAAACTGTGGTCGGGGCGACCTAGTGTGGCGCCACCATCAACGGAAGAAGGGACAGGGGTTGACGCGGCAAGAGCAGGAATTTCAGGAGCCATGGTACCAAGAGGCTCCTGAGCCATTTCAACACCCTGAGCCGTAGCACCTGCCTCATCAGCAGTGGAATATGGGGGAGAAGTATCAAGAAGAGAGGCGTTTGATTTGGAAGGCTCCCCAACCTTCTCTTTCCCCTTGAGTCTCGAGCTATTAGGGTCACTTGCCTGGGAGGTAGGCTCGGGTACACCAGGATCGCGAACATCCCCCAAGCTTGGCTCATCATCAAGGTTCCGAGTCTCTTGAGGCACGTACTCAAGAACACCTTCGTGTTCTTCTTCAGGGAGGTCCTCCTGGGAACCATCGTCAGAATCACCTTGCGGGGGAGCCACCCCGGCCTCCTCTTGGAGCGCAGCTCCTCTTCGGCTCGCCCTAACTATAGACTTAATCCGATGCACCTGAACATCCCAAATAATATCTACATCGAACACTGGAAGCAAACAAACTTGAGATTAGTAAGCCAACAAAAAATACACATATAAGATAAATGAAGGGAAGAGGTATTCACGGCGTCGTCGGCAGGAAGAAATCTGAGGAAAAAGGCGAGCTTTTACCATCTTACTCTCTTAGAAAAGGTAAGGCTTGCCTCTTTTCTTCAAGGGCCTCACGGCAGCTCAGGCCAAGGCCATAAGCTCGCTATCAGTGTAAACTGGCTTTGAATGGTTCCAGTTCTCGGGCGAGTAAAAGTATCGTGGGACCTTGTACGTTACTCGGGAGCCATTCAGGTCAAAAGAAATCGATTGGCCCCATCGACCGCCAACGAAGAACCAGCTGTTCTTCCAAAATTTGTTAGAATAAGGGAAGCCCCAGACGAACCCCTTCATCTTCTCATCGGTGGTCGATTTGACCTGCCCACGGACGTCAACATCCTTGGGATCCAACACTCGGGCTTAGTTGAATAAAGAAAGTAAATTCTGGACTTCCCCAATGGTCTCAACGTATAAAAATGTCTAATCTCCCGAGGAGTGGAGGGTGGTCGCTCCATTCGATGCCACATATGCCACATGCATATCAATATTCGATAACTGTTCGGGATCAACTGAGCAGGGGCAAGCTGAGCTTCAGCCAAAAACCAAGAAATAAAGGGTTGAAGCGGGAGTGTAACGCCGCAAGAAAGCATGGCCCCATAAATAGCAACCTTGCCTCTTGGGGGGTTCCACATTGCACGATCCCCGGCGGGACTTAATGTAATGAGGCTATTGTCAAGGTCGAAACGACGTTTGTATTTGTTGATTTCGTCGGGACTGACCACGTTTGGCTCACCATCATAAGTGCATGGCTGCTCGGGAGAAAAAGAGAGGCGGGCTGCCCTGTGCTCTTCTTCCACGTCATTTTCATTCAACCTCTGAGAGTCGATACGACTCTCTCGGGAGTTGGAGCCCTTGTACACCGTGCGCTGGCTAACTCGTTTACCCATTCGTTTCCACCATGGCCGAACAGAACTAGGAGCAGAAGTAGAAGAATCTGATTGGGTCTCGAGATGGTAAGACTCCGGGCTTGAAGAAGTAGAAGAAACCGAGTAAACCTCAGGGGACGGAGGAATTCCAGAAGTGGCAGGGGCTTCACGAAAAATCCCAGAAATGTCAACGTCATCGTCAACGTCAAGAAAGCGGGGCTGATCAAGAAGGGGGTCCCCCAGTAACCTGTGAACATGCGCAGCAGCAAGAGTATCATTTCGTTCAATGGCAATCATACCAACAGTAAAAAGACGGTGCCTAGCTGCAAATCCATAGAACTAACCTTGATATACTAGAAAACCGGAGGCATACTCTTCAAGTAAGGGCCTGGGAATGGGGACTAAGTATCCCGACGGAGCAGCACCATGAAGCATCTAAACTTGAAACGGGTCGGAGAACCAAATGCGGTTTGGAAAGGTTTCTCCAGGAGCAGGAGCAGGAGCAGGAACAGACGCAGATAAATCCTCTCTCGAAGGAAGAAGCGAATGGCAGAAGGAATTGGGAGGGATATCCCCTCAAGCACAATGTATATATAGGAAAAGTAGTCGGTTCAAAAACCGAAACCCTAAAGCGGATAGGTAGAGAAGCGGTGTAAGGTTTATGATTTGTATTGGCTTAATTCCATTGCAAAACACTCTATATTTGTATTAGTTGTTGCTTAGGATATTCTTGGAAGAAAGGAAGCTTAAAAGGTGGAGAGCAACGTCTAGTGCAAAAGTCGTCTTCAAGAGGTGAAAAGCGTCAAAGGTATATCTTGACTTTTATCCTCTTGCAAGGCGTAAGCGCACACACACACAATTCATACATGTGTGTCCCTGCATCGTGGTTCAAACATTTGGTATAACACATTCACACACTTCATAGCATGCTCATGCATTGATCTTGTATTGACAAACATTGTGAAATTGCATGCTTTGTGACTATCTCTTTGATATGGCATGTTTGTGTGAATATGTGTTTATTTGTTTCCATATTTTGTGTTTAGGACTTGAACATGTTCTTATTTAATGCCTTATTGAGTTCCGGTCGTTTCGGTTACTCATTCATAAGGTTTCGAGTCCAAACAAGTTGACTATGCTACTTTTCGTTCTCATTTGTTGTGTTGACTTCATCGTCGGATTCTGAGATGACTTCTCAACCATTTTTCAAAGTTGAGTAGTCGTAGTTGTGCATGAGGGAGTCATGGTTCGTAATCTGAAAACAGATTCGAAATCGGAGTTCGGATGCCCAAGATACGGCTGAAGAACATAAGAGTGCGCGAGAGAGGCAAGAGTGGCCATGAGACCACGTGTGCCCCTCCCCGTGGGGGAGGCCGTGGGGCCCACGGCCAGGGACCCTCTCTGGTCCCGTGTGGCCCACGCGCCCCCCACGGGAGGGTGACGTGGCTCATGGTGATTGGCCCTGAAAAACCTTCTCTTTCCTCCTTTTAAACTCCTCTCATTCCCTCCTCACTTGTTGAAGAACTTGAAGTGATTTTCACGAAATTCTGCAGTTTTCTTCAAATTTTCTTTTTCTTATTTTGATCATAACTTTCTCATACGAACTCGAAATCAATCGATTCAAAAACCAAAATTGTTGGTCTTGAAGAGAGCTACAAACCCCAAGCATTTTTAGAGGCATTTGACTTCGACATTTTTCCCAGCAGTCTCATTTTCAGTACGTGGTCAGGTTGTTTGTTTCAACTTCTTCTTTTTCAATTTCATCTTTGATCATCTCTTGATTCTTACTATTTGATTGATGAAATTTGTTAAGAAGTATGTTAGATCATATGCTAGGGGTGTTTGATCATTTTTTAATTGAGTTTTAGCTTTGTGATTTGTTTTGAACATATATGTGCTAAACTTGATTTATCATGAAATTGATTCTAGAAAATGTATGTGTGATGTGCTTCATGTTATTTCTATGTTTAATTTCATGATCTAAGAACTAGGCTTTTAGTGTGATATATTGAATATTCATACCTTGTTCTTATTGATTTACATGTCTTGATTTCTAGATAATCTTTGTGATTGTGTGTTGGAAGTATATTCTAGATTGTCATTGAACATGTACATTTTGCTTGATTGATCATCTAGCTTAATTTGTTTGTGTTTGCATCACTTGCATCACTTTAGATCATTGCCTTGTGAAAGGTTGAAGTCTCTTGCAAAGTGAGTGAAGCTTTGTCTTGAGCAAGAAGTCTTGGCTAGGAAAGTGTTCCGGATAGCCAAGCAAGAAGTCTTGATTAGAGTCGGGAGGACTCGGATAGTCAAGCAAGAAATCTTCCTAGAGACGTGAGCGTCTTGGATAGGAAGTTGCTTTCTAGAGGTGTAGGACACATCTCGGATAGGAAGTAGGCTTGGTAGTTCACTTGCCCGAGGGTAGATTAGGAGGTGATAGCTTGAGCGGATATCATGTGTTGATAGCTTGAGTGTGTAAGTCCTTTTCGTATAGTGGATTGCTTTGCCGGTGGTTGTGGTATCAACCCGTGGATGTTTCCTCTTTGAGGTTTTACCACGTAAAAATACTTGTGTATCTTTTCGCTTTACTTTTCATTATCTTCCATATCTTTGTTTTAATTGCATCTCTTGTATATTGATTTTCACATGTGTTGATTAAATCAATTCTATTGTTAAGAATTAACAAGTGTACTTTTAATTCTTGTATTCCGCATATTTTGAATATTGGAAGAAATTTGGCCTATACCTATTCACCCCCCCTCTAGGTATATTATACACTATATTGCTTAAGGGAATTTCAAGCGGGAAAACAGAAAGACGTGGGTAGTGACGTGGGCCGTGCGCAGACGAGCAGAAGGGTCGTGTCCCATAAATGCTCCATACGGACCATACCACGACCAAGCAGAAAAAGACAGGTGGCAATTAAAGAGAACCTTGAGTCATCAGAAAGGCAGTACGTCACCATCAAGAGATTTCTGAATGAGGAGTAAATCAGGCACATGCGGACATAATTAAGACACATCATTTAATGCTTCGAATTGAACGAGGATGCTGAAACCCAATATTAATGACAAATAAAAACAAGCTAAGAAAAAATAAGCTAACGGAGATTAAATATTTTGTCCCGAGTAAGCCTGACTCGATGTATTCGGCTCAGATATTTAAGGGGGCATTGTTATAGGTAAAAATTGCCCATAAAGAACGTCACCACCATGGAAAATCGGGTTTATAGAAGTCAAGGTGAACCGGCCCACGAGGTAGAAGTTGTCGAGGCAACCTACTTGGCATGGATCCCGAGTAGTCCGACCTATGCGAGTGAACCCTGCTCGGGCATGCTCGGTATTCGACAAAGAAGATAGACACTAACAACCGATCCAAATCACATCGGAGGAATCAGCAATCAACACCTCATAGTAGTTACAGTGCGGCCGCCAAGAGTCTAAAAGGACCTTAGAGATTCCCTTAGATAAAGGAGGAAGAATCCCCCTTACAAGGATTCTGCTAAACCCAAGAGACATCCCAGTCCTAAAAGGAAAGTAGTTCCCTTAGGATTCAGCAGCCAGCCAAGGCTTGGGGACCATGCATAAACCCTAGTAGCACCCACGAAACCCTAGAAGTA